>JACTOM010000939.1:3015072-3025411 GCA_015832385.1 Elymnias hypermnestra
TTTATTTATTTATTTATTTATTTTTTAATCACTATCATCACAGGTAATCCTAATACAATAGTGAAAAACTTATTCTATCTTATTATCTAAAGATTTATCCTATTATTAATCCTATAGCATATAATATTTAAAGCTACCTTTGTGAGATCACTCAGAGAACAATGAAAAATATCAGATTCAGTAGCAATAGAGTTAATAATACAAAGCGCACGCGTCAATGGTGCCTTGTTAAGTAAGTTGGTGCGACCGCGAGGTACCAGCAACAACGGCGGTCGTCGTCTTCGCCAAACATACTTATCCGGAATATAAAATTGCACGTGCCCCAGTAAGTCGGCATTGTGAATTTTACATGTAATTTGTAAAACAATTTGCCTAAATTAATGAAATATTCTATATCGATTAGAGCCCTCCCACGCTTTTTTATCTTCTATGTAGTCCTTCAAATTATAGAATGATTTCTCAATTAGTTTTATTTTAATAAAAGATTTAAATTTATTAAGAGACATCTTTGTAGAGTCTGGGAGTTTGTTATAGAAACGTATAAAGTTACCCTTCAATTAGTTTTATGTAGCCTCCTAGTATTTACTGCAATTTTATTTTTATTTCTTAAATTATTTGGTGCATTCACTTTTTTTCGGATTCAATATTTTTAAGGACAATAAATGTTAAGAGCATATCGCAGGTTGATGACCCCTGTGCTAAAGTACACTTACCTCACAAAGTGCATTTACTCTGGGTCGTTTTTATTAGGTCAGGGGCAGAACTAGCGGTCCGTAAGCCTCTACTGTGCGGCCCACAGGCATTCAGTTAAAAATAACGCAAAAATTAGTTTTATCATCTATCTAAAGAGGTTTTCGATCCATGTATGTATTCGATCCATTAAAACAATCTGCGATTGGTTTTTAATGTTTGAGATTCACTAGATTTATTTCATAATAAAGCCCATCGTGTTATTGAGGTAAAGATATATACACGATCTAAAGCACTTATAATAGGATGCCCTTTCCAAATTGGACTCTCATGGCAATAGAAAGTCTACCAAGCCGGACTATAGATTTATTTTCGTTAAAATAAAAGTTTAATTCACTTACTATTTAATTACTTCCTTTTAGATTATTTGATACACTAATAATCTAATCAATATACAGATTTTACTTTGCAACGAATATATATCTACTTATTACATTTTTCAAATTCGTAACGCCATTTACGTAGAATGTCCGACATTACTCAATTTAAAAATACTCTACAGATATTGAAAGAATTTTTTAAATCGCTCTAGCCATCATTGTTAAAAAAAATCTAAAATGGAAAATCTAAGACAAGATATGTATTTGCAACTTCTCTATACACGACATTTGACATTCAGGAGTTCGACCCAGGAAACATTATTTTCTTAAGATTAACCTTTTTAAATTCATTATATCTTTTGAATGGAATGTCCGATTTTAATAATTAAAAAGTATTTTACAGGTATTGAAACTAATACATATTAAAATTCATAATATAATTTATGTGGAATGTCGGACATTAGTCAATTTAAAAATTAACTACAGGTATTGCAAGAATGTTTGAAATTTAGGTTCAGTAACTTTTTAGCTTCGTCGTCGTCGTCGTCGTCGTCGCTTCAACCGATGGACGTCCACTTCTGGACATAGGTCTCACGTAATGACGTCCAGAAGGCCCAATCTTGCGTCACCTGGATCCAGCGGCTACCGGCGACCCTCTTTATATCATCGGTCCTACTTGTGGGGGGTCTGCCTACACTGCGCCATCCAGTGCAGAGTCGCCACTCCAGCACCTTCGGCCCCCAACGTCCATCGGTACTTCGGACTATGTGCTTCGCCCATTGCCACTTCAGGTTTTTTGGTCTTATCCATGTTCATTTTCAGGCCTACGTGTTCAGAAACTCTTATTTCTTAGCTTAATTGTAGTAAATTATTAAAAATAAATGCAAACATAAATTCAAAATACAAATTCGTGTATAATATTAAAGAAGAGACTTATTTGTAATATTTAATTGGTCGCAGAACTTCCCTATACACAACATTTGACAGCCTGGAGTTCGACTCGGAGCGCCTTATTTTCCTTAGATTGACATTTTTAAATGCGTTATATCTTTTGAAAGGAATGTGTGATTTTAAAAATTAAAAAGTATTTTACAGGTATTGAAACAGTCTTTATTAAAACATAAAGTAAGATAAAGATTAATACAGAGGTATGAATAATATGGTTTGATTATTGTCGGCACTTTTATTAACCCTTAAGATGCAAAAAAGTAGTTACAGTGGCATAACTACAGTAGTTGCACATATGGTACTACGGACTTTTTTTAGATATTAATGCGTTTTATAATATTGTAGAACATTTTTTTGGTCTATCTTAATAGTTTTCGCAGCGTACGCCATAACAGATTTTTGGTTTTACACCTTGGGTTACATTAATGCATTTTTCTTAGGGATCCCTATTTTCTTTGAGATAGTTCTATAGTCTATGTCACTCAATGAAAATGCAGCTTTCAAATGGTGATAGAAATTTTTAAATCGATTCTGCATTTATTGTGTGAAAATGTTACAAACATATTTACATACATACATAAAACACAAATGTTTCCTCTTTATAATATTAGTATAGATATCACTTAAAGTTAACATAGGTTTATATTTATTAGAACAAAGACCCTTTTCACGTGTCCCACCTATACGAGATGTAAACAGAAAGCCTATTAGAACTAAGATATAGCTTTCCATTTCCCCAAACTGTTCTCGAGGGAGACTGCTATATTCAATGCTACGATGAATTTGTTACAGGCATATATATTACTTATTGCTTCCGAGTACATCTCCAACATATTTTATTTCAACATGAAATACGTTATTTAACACTAGATATACCAAATATTACGTGAAAACAATCCCTTGAGATTGATTTATATGGTTTTTGCGAAATTCTCTATATTGTATGTAATCCTTACTAATATTATAAATGGGAAAGTAGCTCTGTTAGTCGCGCTTTCATGCCAAATGTACTGAACCGATTTAAATGAAATTTAGTACATATGTAGTCTACAGCCTGGGAAAGGACGTAGGATACTTTTTAATTCAAAAAAAGTGGTTGAAAAGGATGGAAGTTCGCCATTTTTAGAGCTACTAGCTTAAAAGCTAAACCTAAACCTTTTTTTATAAACTACGAGTATATCAATAAATATGAGATTCAAAGTTTGTTGGGTAAAAATTTAGTAACTCTGTCTATCTGTCGTGCTTTAACACTAAAACTACTGAACCGATTTAAATGAAATTTGGTACACGGATATTCTAGAGCCTGAGAAAGGACAATAAGCTTTTTGCTGTGACACACTGCAAATAGCTCATTAATATTTATACGTATGTGTCTTATTTGTATAACAATCAGCTTAAATTATTAAAAATGCTACCCAAAAACTATTCCACTCTGACAAAGTCACGAGCACAGCTAGTGTGTATAAATGTGTAGTGTTTTAAAAGTTTTCTCATAATTCTTAATGTGACTCATTGTTACTGTAGGTTTATTAAAGCCATTTATTTTTTTATTTCCCTGACAACCAAAATGAGTTGAAAATCGTCGCATAAAACATGAATTGGTACAGTAATTTTAAATATTCAGAAGAGAATTAAGAAGCTCAGTTTCACACAAGATAATAAATCTAAAACTAAATATTCTATATTCCATTTGGCTCAAAAAGCACTTTTGAATCGTCAGTAGTCTGTCTGTTGATTACAAATGTACCACCGATTTATAACGTTGCTTTCGCTGAGAAGAAACCGCTGAGAAATTCAGCAGTTACTCTTTTAAATATAATTTTGTAGGTAACCATATGTAATATTTTGCTACTGTGTGCAACAGGAATCAATCCAAAGATTTTTATCCCTTAAATAATCTTCGACATTTATAATACGGATTTTGTAAACACTAATGGGTTCCTTGTAGATTTTTTCTCGATAAATTTTACCGAAACAGTGGGGGATTCGTTACCAACAGATTCATTTACTTACTAGCAAACCCGACAAACTTCGTTCTATCAAAAAGATTTGTAATGTGGCATATTCCAGGTTTAGGAATGATTTTTGAAATGAAATTACACCAGTATTAAATATCTATAGCTCTTACATTTTTTGACTATTAAATTTGGTCTGGTTGTGACTATTCAATAGATTTTGAACTCTGTGCAGCGGTAATAAAGTGCAAACTCTTTGACGTTAGGAACACACCTACATTGCTTAGACAACAGTGAGTATATAAAATATAATAAAAGTCAAATTGACTCTACATTCTAGTTAGAAAACGTTTGTATGGTAGACAGAAAAGGGCTGTTTTAGGGGTTTCCCCTGCAATTATTCAAATTTTTCTCGCCGTAAAGACCATCCTTGGATTTCAACGAACATTTAATAAAAATTGGCAAAATTGGTCCAGGCGTTGTTAAGTTATGCGCTTACCAACATATTTTGCGATTCATTTTTATATTATAGATTATAAATATAATGTTTAAATTTTATTTTCAAAAAATTTAATTTAAACTATCATTCCCTGCTAGTTTTTAATGGTTACAATTAATATATAAAACTAATTCTAATAATTTATAAAACATTACAACGATTCTATAGTAAATTGGCATCAATTACAATATTTAGAAGTCGACCAATGACAAGCCCTTCGCTTGTAAGAATACGGTTCGTCATTTGACTAAACCGTATTCTTTTAGGTGTATATCACACTTGAGACTGTTTTTTTTTTGTAAATATTGTATAAATTTCGCTTCTTTGTGAGATCATCAAGCAATGATTTTGATATTTTGATTGAATGACTGTAGCCTACATCGGATTTCCTGTAGGCGTAACAAAATTATGATGAAATCAACTAAAAGACAGACGCTCTAAACACAGAATTCGCCAAAACTAAATCATAACATAACAAAGAAGGTAACATGTTTGTTTATCAGGGAAAATCTGAAAATCTATAAAAAAAACCCATCTGAACTCTGACGCGAAGCATAAAGGGGAACGTCTGTCTGTCATGGACCACCTACAGAGACAATGTCATTCATCTTTATATTCCCAAAACAACCATTAATGCTGTTGTCTAAACCCTGATGCTTTTAAAATAAGGTTCAATTTTCTTTATCGGAATACCCACATAAACTTGTCCTGTCGAGATGCTTCTTAATTTATGACAGACGTAGCTCTTAACGCGTCGACATAAAGGCGATATTTGTTTTGAATGATATATGTATTGTTGGATAAGTAATGCGATGTTTTTGTTAGCAAAGCGTACGCGTCTTGTTAAGAAAATGACACTTATTATGTCCTGTGTATCGCTCTATTTTTTTTTTCATTTAAAAAAAAGTTAATTAGTTATCGCTTTGGTAACTTTGTAACAGTATATAGGCAAGTATCGACGGGCCTTACGTATAAAGAGTTGAGTATACAATCTTAATTTTGTTAGATACTGTTTTGAAGATAAATTATTTATTGTACTACCTTTTGTACTAATGCTTAAAAAAAATAACTTATATTGATAAATAGGGTGATATGATTATAAAAATTACTAAAACGTGGTCAAAGATTTATTCATACAATAAAAACATCGTATTTTTAACCGACTTCAAAAAAAGGTGGAGGTTATCAATTCGTCTGTATTTTTTTTTATGTTTGTTACCTCATAAAGACATGAGATACTGACATGAGGTCCTGGGTTCGCGTCCCGGGTCGGGCCGATTCAAAAATCAATATTGAGTTTTCTATCAAGATTTTCTCAATATTTGGCCGAAGTTGGGAATCAGGCGGTATGATCCACCCCCGTGCCTCGGATAGCACGTTAAGCCGTCGGTCCTGCGCCTGATCTGTCTCCGGTCGTGTCGAATAGTTGTTTCATTTAAGCGGTGCTGTCTCATATGAGCAGCACTTATTTCAGGTGTACACATATTGAGATAAATTTGTTAGTTTACTTCTGAATAACTAAAAATCAAAAAGAAAATAAAAAATTTAACAAAAAAAGAACCGTGTTCAAAACAAACTCTTAGAAATATATTAATATGCTCTAAAAAGTAAAAAATAAATGCGGATTATTCTTTAGAGTTCTTCGTATTCTTATAGTCGGAGTCGGCATCAGGGTCGGCGAAGTCGGCGTCATTATTTTTTACTTTTTAGAGCATATTAATATACGAGTATTTAACGAGGTTCGATGGGGCTCCCCGCTATCAGGATGGTCACTCATCTTGTTGGATCAGAAATAATAGACAACTAACGTAGAATAGCTTTATATGTACTTGATTACTCGTTCTAATTACAATATTAATCGAAGATTGAAACGATCTACAACGATTAAAAAATGGAAACGCAGTGAGTTCAACACAATGTGGCGACAACCGTTCGCTCTCGCGTTCCGTAACTGAATGCCCAATGCCGATCACATTCCCGTTCTTATAACCTCTTCTAACCCCTCCAGATGTCAAACATCCAACGTCAACAAACTGTCACCACGTTGTATTGACTTCACTCAAGATAACTACTTGACGTTTCCGTTACATTCCATTACTTTTAACAAATCATTAAATTTATTATCTGATTATAATAACTGATTTGTTGGTACTGCGACANTGATGAGAGGGTTGGGGTGACTGACGGCTCTCTTGAAATAATCTACGGAGAGCGTTTTGAAATGATTGTTGACCGTTGCGAGGTCGAGATCTCTGTGGAGATCGACGTTGCGCATGAACCAGCGGGCGTCCGTGGCTATGCGCATGAATTTGTTCTGCAGCGTCTGGAGTCGAACCAGCCGGCGTGCAGGAACGTGAGCGAACACTACGCTCGCATAGGAGAATATGGGGCGGATGCAAGTTTTGTAGAGTGTCACCTTGTGGCGCAGTGACAATTTACTCTTCTTGCAGATCATGGGATAGAGGCGACTTAGCACAAACGCTGCCCTGCCACGGACGGTGCGGATGTGTTCGGTGAATTGCATGCACGCATCTAGGGTGACTCCTAGGTATTTGGCCTTCGGTTGCCAAGGAATCGGAGAATTAAAAAGTTTGATTGTTGCCAGATCACGGCGATCTGGCCTCTTTGGACCGGTGAATAATATGGCGTTGCTTTTCTCAGCGTTAACCTCAATTCTCCATTTGCGGAACCAATCGCCTAGGCTATTGACCGCTTTCTGGAGGCGAGAGGAGATTTGAGTAAGCGAGTAAGAGGAGGTGTATAGTGCGGTGTCGTCCGCGAACTGAGCTAGGTGAACGTGAGGCGTTCTGGGCATGTCGCTGGCGTAGAGCGAGAAGAGTAGTGGTGACAGTACGGAGCCCTGGGGGACTCCGGCCTGGATTTGACGGCGGGAGGACAGGGTGCCCTCTACGCGGTAGCGAAAGCATCGGTTAGTGAGAAAGTCTCTTAGGAGGAATATGAGTCTGTTTGGCACGCCCAGATGGAAAAGCTTAACTATTAAGCCGGCGTGCCATACCTTGTCGAATGCCATACCTTGTCGAAAATGCCCAATGCCGATCACATTCCCGTTCTTATAACCTCTTCTAACCCCCCAGACGTCAAACATCAAACGTCAACAAACTGTCACCACGTTGTATTGACTTCACTCAAGATAACTACTTGACGTTTCCGTTACATTCCATTACTTTTAACAAATCATTAAATTTATTATCTGATTATAATAACTGATTTGTTGGTACTGCGACATATTTGTAAGAGTTTGTTTTGAATGCGGTTCTTCTTTGTTTGTTAAAACTTTTATTTATTTTATAATGTTTAGTGAATGCGGAGTACACTAACAAATTTCTTTGAATATTTGTACGCCTAAAAAACGTGTTGCTTATATGAGACAGCACCGTTTAAATGAAACAACTTTACAAAGTTAAAACTTAACTTTTGATTTTGAACATTGATACCGCGATTACACCCGAGATCGAACCTTCAACCTTATACGTTACAGATCGGTTATTTTGTCACCCCGCTATCACCAGTCTTTTATATGGTAATCGAGCACAATACTAACACGCAAAGGTCCCCCCCCCCTCAGACTCTGCTACCACCGCCTAACACATAATTCTCCTTTCAAATATTGCAATGCAACAACAAACGTAAGGTCATTGCCATTAAATTACAGACAGTTATATATTCTGCCATAAATCACACCCTTACTGTAAGCCGTTGAGGAGTTCCATTGATCTTCAAATTTAACTACGACAATCACTTGACCATACTGACATTACGGTAAATGACTCTAATATCCGGATGGTCTATAGAAGATTCTGCCGAGTATCGTTAATTTGCTCCTAAGAATTGAAGAGTTCCATCGCTTTGATATATTCCATCATCAGAACCAAACAACTCTTGAAGTATATTCTGTCCAATAAAAAAAGAATCATCGACGTCGGTTAGCGGGATCTTGAGTTATTCGTCCATTTATAATACATAATGTACATTTAAGACTTATCCGGTTTTCTCATGGATGCCATCATCAGAACAGAACGGAAGATATGAGGTAACAAACATAAAAAAAATACAGACGAATTGATAACCTCCTCCTTTTTTTGAAATCGGTTAAAAATATCGCAATCTAATGTTAAAGATTATGAAAGTAGTAGAAACATTTGGATTTGATTCCCATTAAAGAAGGGAGCTAAATATAACGCAATGTAACCTATAAAAACAATGTTTGAAAAGAGTTGACACTGAGTTTCCTGGCGGTTTGTTTTCAGTAGAATCAATTTTTCTTAAACGATAGACTTATGAAACGGTATATTTGTTACTAATGGAAACACTGACGACGATTGAAAAGAGCTTTCTGAGCCTACTTGAATACTGTGAGTTATGGATATTGATGATTCAACAGTCATTTTAGGAACTAACATCTGAGTCGATGTGGCTTCACATCACGTTAATAAATACTATAATTAAATGAAAACCCATAAAGTACAATTAGTCGCGGCTAAACACCTAATACCCACGTATTACTCGGACGAAGTCAAAATAGCATTCGCGTAATGTAATTTCACGGTAAACTAAACCTTATTACCTAAGTATTAAAGGTTAAATACTATGATCGTAACAAACAATTTGATGTAACGTACTAATGTATTGATAATTAGCTCCTTAATTATGGTTTGGTCAACATCCAACTGCATCATTGCTCTAGAGGTTAGCATGTTCGACTACAGGTCCTGGGTTCGCATCCCGGGTCGGGCCAATTGGAAATCGATATTGAGTTTTCTATTAAGATTTTCTCAATATTTCGACCCCGTGCTTCGGAGAGCACGTTAGGCCGTCGGTCCTGCGCCAGGTCTTTCTCCGTTGGTGTCGGATTGCCCTCACATCAAACTATGAGCCTGCTAATGCAGTGGCAGTGGAGCAACGTGGTGGGTCTATGCTCTAAAACCCTCTCTCATATGAGTGAGGAGGCCTGTGCCTAGCAGTGCGACGTTATTGGGCTGCTACTTACCAACATCTATATAGCCTTTCCTCATTGAATCATTCACACTGGTATTCATTTCTTTAACAGGAAATCTCTAATTATATCTTGCAATGAAATCGCAATGATGGCCGCTGAGTATGGGCCTAGTAAGAAGACTCAGAGTCACTCAGCGGGCGATGGAGAGGGCTTTGCTTGGGGTTTCTCTACGTGATCAAATCAGAAATTAGGAGATCCGTATGAGAAGTAAAGTCACCGACGTAGCCTAGCGAATTGCAAAGCTGAAGTGGCAATGGGCAGGGCATATAGTTCGCAGAACCGATGTTCGTTGGGGCCCGAAGGTGCTAGAGTGGCGGCCTCGCGCCGGAAAACGCAGCGTCAACAGACCAGGTGGACCGATGACATCAGGCGGGTCGCCGGCAGCCGCTGGATACAGACGGCGCAAGATCGGACCCAGTGGAATTCATTAGGAGACACTTTTGTCCAACAGTGGACGTCCATTGGTTGAGACGACGACGAACGAGATCAATCTAATTGAAAATTCTGTATTTAAAAAAAATCAGTATTGTAATGAACCGCGCAAGTAATCAAATAATTTTGATGTCTTTTTTTTTCATTTTGCAGGATTTTTGTTCCAACTAGGACACACTAAGATATTTTTAATAGGGAGGATTCACGTGACGCGCTTGGCGTTTTCTGTGATCTGTCTAAGGCCTTCGATTGTGTTCAGTATGAAACTCTGATCGGGAAATTGCGACACTATGGCCTCGCGGGCACAGCATTAGACCTGATGAGTTCTTATTTAACCAATAGAACGCAAAAGGTCTGTGTCAATGGCAAGCTTTCTGCGGGGTCGGTGACAAAAATGGGAGTCCCACAGGGTTCCATA
>JACTOM010000939.1:3026226-3136556 GCA_015832385.1 Elymnias hypermnestra
AAAAACAAAATACCCGACTGAGCTTGTTGTGGGCTCTTCTCGGATCGGGGCGCGAAGGAACCCTCGTAACTTTAGATTTTAAGTCGTTCTGGAGTATCATCATCAGACGTACATTAGAATTAGAGTGTGGAAAGGAAAAGAAAAAAACAAAAATTTGACGATTCAAAAGTGCTGTAATATGCCTACTTGAATGGGGATATTTTGATTTGATTTGATTTGATTTAATAGACATAATTTAACCAATAAATCGTTAAGTATAAGTTCAGCTAAGTTACATGAGCGTCAAATAGATGGCATCAAGTTATTACCAAATTATTTCATAGCTATTAGTATTATCATCTTAATTTTCAATAAACCTTTTACTATATTGTTTTTACTTCATTTATTTCGACAAATATTCTGGTTTAACAACCATAGAAACGACTAAAGATTTTTGCTTTGTATTTTATTTTAAACATTTCAGTGCCTTAAAATCACACACCAAAGCTACATTATTTTGTTTTAGTAAACCCAATAATATTTCCACAATGAAAATCATTACACTCACAGTATAAGAAATTCCAATTAACATAAAAGCTCCCAACAAATGTTTCATACTTAAGGGTAGGATGGCGTTAGTTCCATCGGCGCTAATTTTGTGAATAAATAACTCCTCATTCCATTTATCTATCAAGCCATTCTCCGAAACACTTCGGATAATATTATTGAACCGCTCCAACATAGGAAACCCTTTCCTAGTTAATAGAACAACACCGTACCTATAGAGGTTATCATTCTCAGAGAAACAATATATCAAAGGCTCACCTTTCCCGAATTTCTGATCCATATACTCAGCTTGCTTTCTCGAAGAAACTATAGCAAAATTTCTTTCTAACATAGCACGCTTTATCCCCTTTGAGAACGTTGTGGAATTATATTTGCGATACAAATAAAATCCGCTAGCGTTATTAGTCTCAAAATAGGATCGGTAAATCTCCCTACCTCCCAAAGGAATTCCCGACTGAATTAGATCCGTTTCGGTACTTATCTGCTTCTCAAAACGCGGGTGTATTAGAAAACTTCTCAGGAATGAATCGTAGGTTATCGCCATATTAGCACTAAAACATAACCAGACGAAAATCAAAATGCGAAACGTCAACGATTTTGGTTGAAATCTACCTCCCCAGCCAAGCAGCATGCCAAATGTCATTAAAATCGAATTTGTAGGCCATTTAGTTATTTTATTTGCATTCTCCTTATAGTACATGTAGTGGAAAATATTTCCCATTATAATTATGCTGGTTATTGTAGCAATCCAGGTAGAGCATTGAAAAATGATAATAAGATTGTCCCAAGTTGGCGCTAGTCTTGATTTTGGTACGCACCATGTCATTTCATCCTGTGTATAACTCACTGTTGGATGAAACCACTTACGAATTGTTCTTGTAACTTCAATATTACCAATAACTAAATCTACAGAATCATTTCTCAATATACTATAAGCTCCCGTCGCGGTACCGTCTGGATTAATAACACCCCAATTTTCTTCTTTATCTGAAACTCGTATAATAAGACTCATGTTTGTGAATTCGCTTATAATTTTTACAAGATTTATTTCTCCACCCTTTTGAAAATCATATACGTCGTTCCATATTGCGTTATTAACTTTCTTTTCTGGAGGCATAACGTATGGTTCAGATATAACAGCATACGTTACCAAAGGGCAGCCTTTTAAGTCTAATGGAAACATCTCCCCTAGTGCCTCAAATTGTTTTATATTGTTGTCTTTACATTTGTCTAAAATATATACAGATTTACATTCCCCTGCACAATTGGTATCGCTGTATGGAAACCAAGAATATGCCGTAATATCGTCAGACACTGAAGAATATATTAAAATAATGCTTCTTAAAATTTTAAAGCCCCGAAATTTATTAACGATTTTGATTGCAGCCTCTTCCCCGTCTTCTTGTGGTCTTAATGGATAATATGCTACAGATTTAGCGAGCGGATTCCAAGACGGTAATGATCTCAACAGGTTTAAATGAACTCGTACGTCGTCTTTGTCTTGTAAGATCAACATATAGTTTTTTACTTTATCAGGGAAATGTGATGCATTTGGATGTGATTGATAACCATTTTTTACCATAATGGAATATTCTTTGCTTCTATGTAATGTTTCCAAAAGTAAAGCTTCTGTGGTTGACATATGAGCTTGAATATTGATTATCACAAGGCTGCCTCTTAGTGCTTTTTTCTCTGCGAAATATTTTTCCGAAAGTTTTAAAACGCATTCAGGATTTTTAGTACCTGGTTTTGTATCCTCGTTATAGAATGTTGCAAAGTTAATAGTGCGAACAACGTTGACAAGACATGTTAGAAAGAAAATTTGCGTTAATTTTGATAAACTCATCTTGTCTGTTCATATTTATCGTCGTATAAACAAAAGACAATAGATATTTTTGCTGGACAAGGGTTTTTATGTAATCACGAGCTAGAAAAAATCAGGGGTGCTTGAACTTTAGCCTAATGTTGAATAAAAAGAAAACAAATCGCGAAAATAGGTTTATACTAAATAACCGAAAGAAAAGATATGAACAAAGGTTTTATTTCTATATTAAATAACATTTTATACATCCGTGATAATATTCATTTATACAGCAAAAGGAACGAAACACACAATTTTAATACAAGAAATAAACACAAACTTGTAATGCCATATTTTAGAGTGAAAAAGGTTCAGAAGTCATTTGTCGGGTTGAGCATACGCATATTTAATAAGATACCTGAATCACTTCTGGGTTTGCCTCCACATAGTTTTAAGAAGTATGTTAAAAATGTCCTAATAAAAAAGGCATATTATAATGTGGAAGATTATTTAAGCGACAAAGATGTTTGGACATGATTCCAGTTGCATATGAAAGCTAAACACATTGTAACCTACAAAAAAGCTATGTTAAAAGGAGTAACCGTTGAGTTTCTTGCCGGCTTCTTCTCAGCGGAATCAACTTTCCGAACCGGTGGTAGATTTGTTACCAACGGACAGACTACTGACGATTCAAAAGTGCTTTTTGAGCCTACTTGAATAAAGAATATTTTGATTTTAATTTTGATTTTGATATATATTTAAAATGACAACGAATATTATCATTGGTTTTTTGTACTCAATTTGATTTTTTATTTATTTTGGTTTCGTTCGTCAAAACCATTAATGAGTTGTAGAGATATCAAGCAAATAATATATAAATGAACAAACGTTTCTCTTGAAATATTTAATTGATAATTAAGAAAGTAGCATAGCAATTATCATATTGATTAAAAAAAAATTCTCATAAGAAAAGTTTAATACATCTGACCATAAATGAGTTTTGCTTTTGCCATTTGTTGACATTTAGAGTTAAATTGGCCAATCAGTAGTAATTTCGCAATGTTGCAATTTTTCTCAATCTGGAAAAAATAACTTATATATCCCATAAGCTAGACATTTGGTCTTATTGTTGAAAAAGAATCAAAACATGTACTTTAAATAGCAAAATTTTATGGTCATCTAGAATTCTTCCATTCATATATCAACCTTCAATTAAACGTTTTTATTTTTCATGCCCTGTTTCTTCATTTATTCATTTGTTTGGTTTAAATTAAATAATTGGAATTTGAACACATTTCTCTGATTTTTGATATCACCTTAAAGTCTGATAACAATACAATTTAGTACATTCTATAAAGGCGGATTTTTAATAAAATTTAAGACATTAATCATCTGATAACCTTGGCAAATGTGTAAATAGTATTTACAATAAAGCCTGTTTAAAGTGGTTGAGTTGATAGAAATCACAGGTGCCCTAATATTTTATACACATGTAAAAGCAATACGCATTGTCACGTTCCGCCTGAGCCGACTGTGCAAGCGATAGAGAGGCGCGATTGGCCTTACTCCATTGTTTATCACAGCAACAAGTTCTCATCAATGTTTTTGTAAACCGAGTTTACAGACAACCATTTTTTTTTCTGATCAACGCCCTAAATTGATGAGAAGAGTTATTTTGTGTTAGCTTTTAGTGCATTATTTACATCATTGTTATCTTTGTCTTCAATATATCATTTTACATTAAAACAATGATTACTTAATTTGTATAAATAGTCATTGGGCATTTAAGTACAATAATTTATAAGTTATATTACAAGATTTATGAAGCTAGATTGTAATTTTGCAATGTTGCATGGCAACAGTGGTTCTCTGTTCACAACGTAAAGAAATTTAACAAATTTAAATTTTATTTCATATTCAACTGTTATATTTTAAATATAAACTAGTAAGCCTACTAAAATAGACTAATAATCCTGTGTTACATAACACACATTTATGTACGTAATTCTTTCCGAAACAACCCTGATTTTATTCTGTTTCTAAGTATTATTTTTACTTATAGTATCCTAAGCGCTCCCACATTAGGGACCGTTAAAGGTATTTATAGCTCTAAGACAAGTATGTAACGATTCTTTTGTCCCAAGGCGTTTGTAGATGTCCTCATAAATGTACAAGATTAATGAATAACATATTTCGAAACCATATTTTCAATACCATATTTTAAAACTTTTCAAAGTAATGTCAAAGTTAAGTCTGAAATCTGAACTTTAAACAATGTTGCTATAAAAGGACAGGTTTATTTTTACATAAAAATAATTCTAATTGTGTACTACAACAATTTAAAGTAATGTTGCAATCTCTTATTAGGAAGTTTCGCCATACAATAATTAATTAATGAATATATAAACCTAACAGCAATATAATAAAGCACTACAATTTTTATCTTGGATCAAACGCTCTTCCTTATAATATTTGTGAAATATACTATAAAAGTACTAATTAAAATAAAGTACTATGATAAAGAAACGTTGTTAATAATTATATTTCTTTCGATTTCGCCTTGCTACAACCAATAACTAATTCTCCAATAAAAACAACTATTGTGAACGCGTACAAAACTCCTGTTAACACAAAAGCTCCAAGTAAATGCTGGATACCCAAGGGTACAACAGCAGTTCCTTCCGAACTGATTTTGTGAGTAAATACCTCCTTAGTCCATTTATCTATCAAGCCATTTTCAGAAACACTACGTATAATATTATCAAATCTCTCCAACATCGGAAACCATTGTCTTGTTAATAAAACTACGCCGTACTTGTAAAGATTATCGCTTTCTGGAAAACAATAAATTAGCTGTTCACCTTTACCCAATTTTTGATCCATATATTCCGCCTGCCTCCTGGATGAAACAACAGCAAAATTCCGGCTTAAAGCCGCTCGCTTTATCCCTTCTGAGAATGTGGTCGAATTATATTTGCGATACAAATAATATCCTCTACTAGCATTATTAGTTTCAAAATAGGATCGGTAAATCTCTCTGCCTCCCAAAGGAATTCCGGATTGTATTAGATCCCATTCGCTACTTATCTGCTTTTCAAATCGTGGATGCATTAAAGAGCTTCTTAGGAATGATTCGTATGTTATTATCATATTTAAGCTAAAACACAGCCAACCAAAAATCAATATACGGAATTTAGACGATTTCGGATTAAATTTCGACGCAGATCCTAACAACATATTCAATGTCATTAAAATAGAAATTGTGGGCCATTTAGTTATATTTCTATGTTCCTTATAATACATATAATGAAAAATCATACCCATTATGATTACGCTTGTTAAAGTTGCAACCCAAGTAGACCAGTGAAATATTTTGATGAGATTGTCCCAAGCTGCAGCTTGTTTAGCTTTTGGTACACACCATGTCATCTCATCTTGAGTGTAACTTACTGTCGGATGAAACCATTTACGAATGGTCCTTGTTACTTCAATGTTACCTATAACAAGATCTATAGAATCGTTTCTTAAAATTTCATATGCACCTGATGCTGCGCCATCTGAAGTAATTATTCCCCAGTTTTCTTTTTCCTCCGACATTCGAATTATAAGAGTCATATTAGTAAATTTTGCTATAGTCTTAACAAGATTAATCTCTCCACCCTTCTGAAAATGATAAACATCATTCCATATCGGATTAACAATTTTTTTATCTGGAGGCATTACGTATGGTTCCGATATTACGGCGTATGTTATTAGGGGACAACCTTTTAGATCTAAAGGAAATTTTTCTCTTTCTACTTCATACTCTATTACGTTATTATTCTTGCATTTATCTAAAATATATACTGATTTACATTTGCCAGCACAATTATCGTCACTGTAAGGTGTCCAAGAGTAAGCCGTTACTTCGTCATCCAACTGTGAGTAAATTAAAATAATACATCTAAGAATTTTAAATTTTCGATAAACATTTATAAGTCTTATAGCAACTCTTTCGCCAGTTTCTTGTGGTCGTAGCTGATAAAAAGCTACAACCTTAGCCAACGGATTCCATGTGGGCAAGTGACTCAGTAGGCCTAAATGTATTTCCACATCATATTTAGTTTTTAAAATCATCATGTAATTTTTGGCCTTTTCACGGAAATGTGTTGCATTAGCGTGTGGGCGAAAACCATTTTTTATCATGATAGAAAATTTTTTACCACCATGCATCGCTTTTAATATCGTTCCTTCTCTGACGGAAGCATGTGAATGAAGATCTACAACTATGATGCTTCCACTTAGAGCTTTTTTATCTACAAAATATTTGGCTGTTAGTTTTAAAACACATTCAGCATTTTTTTCGAATTGACTATAATCGGCTGTCGTATTTAGGAGTGGATTTTCGCATTTTGCTATAAAGAGAAAATTTAACGAGACCAAACAAATCAACAAATAGAACATTATAAGTGTTAACTTGATGGACAATGTGTTAAAGAGAAAATGTATTGAAGTAACAACTTTGCCTCAGTTATCTTTTTATGACAGCTAACGCCAGGGGTATGGCACATTGTAAGGAAATAGTTTTTTTTAATAAACATATGTCTATTTTAATCTAATTAAATATATAAAATTCTCGTGTCACAATGTTTCTTCCCATACTCCTTCGAAACGGCTTGACCGATTCTTATGAAATTTTTTATGAATATTTATTAAGTCTAAGAATGGGCTACTATCTATTTTTCAAACCTCTAAATGTTAAGGGTGATCCATCCCAAAATTAGTTTTTTTCATTTTTTGAATTTTTTTTGCTTTTATTTTGTGATGCAGCAAAAATACATACAACCTCAACTTTTCACCTTTCTATCAACCAACCCCTATATTTTAATAGCGATAAAAGTAATCATATGGTAAAACAACGTCAGCTGGGTCAACTAGTTATAAAATAACTAAAGCTAAAACAAGAAAGTCAAAAAATTGTACTGAAATTATTTATTTTACATTTAAATTCAACAATCTGATGTATAACAAGCATGTTAGATACTGTTACTAAAATAACAATCAAAGAAATGTTTGAACTGGACAATCTAAACTTTTATGGGTTATTCAAATTCACATTTCAATACAAACGATATGTTGGCGATTTCTACATTTTAACATTATACTTACGTAAAATCTTATTTAATATGCGAGTTGTTTTATCCATTTGACATTTAACAATAAGTAGGCTAATCATAATAATTGTCGATACGTTGTATTGAATATGAAATTTTATTCAATTCAAAGTTCACTGTCATTATCATCATTATCGACTAAAATTTTAAGCTTAACATCATTATCGACGTTAGTTTCTAAATGTAGTTAAGCTGCAGATTTAATAATTCGTTGAAAGCTCACATTCAGACAGATAGGATTAGGCTTCTGGCTAGAAACATGTGTACGTTCGTTTCGTTGGAGCAAAGTATCAGAGATTCCAGCTTCGGGTTCGGATATGCAAATTTAGGAGAGTTGTATTTTCTATAGTCTAGATGTCAGTTGGTGGAGCTTCGGCTGTAGTTACCACTGTATTATTATATGCTGTCTAGGTTAGATAGATTGTAACAAATTGTTGCTTATTAGTTTAGCGAGCTTCCAACTTCGACTTATCATCAATTCTAACCAGGTAAGATTACAATAAGTGATAACTTACCAGCGATAAAAAAGTTGAAAGAGCATTATATACGTTATTATAACGAATCATTGCTTTATTAAACCTAGCTTAATAGTTATTATGTGGTTATCGTTTATATTAGCGATAATCGTAACTTGAAAATAACTTTTGGATTTATATATATAAATATAAGAGGTCTATCGAACAGGCTCAGCTGTGCGGCTTACGCAGTTAAAAAATTCCTCGTCTGACGGACGTTGAAACTGCCAGGCTGGTATATTTCAGTTATTTTCACAGCATTATGTCATATGGCATTTTACTTTGGGGTAATGCTGCTGATATAGATGCAATAGATATCTGTGCTGCAGATAAGGGCTGTTCGTGCGATCTACAATATGGGTCCAAGGGAGTCGCTAAGAAACAAATTCAGAGCAGTAAAAATAATGACAGTTCACGGCGTACATATATTAGAAAACTTTTTGTACGTCCATAAAAATATTGACTCTTTTAGAAAAAAAAGTAAATGCACCCCATATAACTTAAGAAATAGAAATAAAATTGCTGAAAATTCTACTAGGCTACATAAAATTCACTAGTCATTCAAGGGTAACTGTATACGTTGCTACAACAAGCTCCCAGAAGAAGTTACAAAGATGCCCTTTAATCAATTTAATCTTTTATTAAAAAAAAAACTAATTGAGAAATCATTGTATAATTTGAAATAATTTAGGGAGACAAAAAAGCGAGGGAGTGAATGAATTACTCTATTTGTATAAAGATATAGAATAAATGTAAAATATATATTGTAATGATGATAACAAAAAAAAACGTACACACGACTGAGTTTGTTGTGGGGTCTTCTCAGATCAGGGCGCGAAGGAACCCTCGTAACTTTAGATTGTAAGCCGTTCTTTAATGTTATCATCGGTCATTCATTTAAATAATATATAGAATAAACGATATTTGACGATTCAAAAGTTCTGTAATAGGCCTAATTGAATAAAGATATTTTGACATTGACTTTGACTGTATTGGACTCAAGAGGTCCTCAAACTGCCATATTTTATTATTTTTTCAAGGCAGCCAAAAGGGGCCACAATATTTTAAATACTTTAGTTTCAAAGAACTATAAATATTAGTTTAGTAGTGTTAATTTATTAGTATGATTTTATTGATACATATCTTAATCTTAATTATATTCATTTAATTACAAAGTTTGCTAAGTTTATTATAGAAAACTGAGATATATAAAGATTAAAGATATATATAAAGAATAGTTTGATTGGATAAGGAAAAAGATCTTTCTTAAGGCCAAAGGTATTGAATAAAACTCACAAAAAATGTAAATTACATAATGTATTATTATTTGAGATTCTGATCGCTTTACACAAACAAATCATGCTCCGAACAAAGTCGGCTGTACAACATCTTCAATGGTGTGTGATTTGAATAAACTGATTATAAATTTAAATATTTTCTAAAAACATTAGTCATGTCCATTCAGGTTAATGTACATTACATTTCTATTGTCTTAGAAAAACAATCGGTAAAATCATCAAGGTACAATAAGTACAAATAACTAAATACATTAAACATTAATTTACGACTAAAATTGACAGACAAACAAATTTTTGTTCTAACGTTTTGTGCCGTAAAACGAGTGTGACGTTACACCGTACAATACCGCTTAAATTACATTATTTAATAATTTACTATATACAATAAATGCAAATTCGAGTACCTAAAACCTGTGCTCCATAACAATCTATATAAATATGACTTTATTGTTAAAGCTAATTGAAATATTGGGAAAGAGGAAAACGGGACGGTGGATGTAGTATTCATTATAAAAAATACAAGCAAGGCATCCGTAATATAAGACATTGAAGGAAGAATTGTTAACAAAGCTTCTAAATATGATGATTTAATTCGCTATATTTTGAAAAATATCAAATCACCAAGATCCAAACAAGAAACTTAAAAAGATAACACAGAAGGAAAACTAACAATCGATTTTGTAAATAACAAAATGAGTTTTGCGAGATTTTACTAAATATTTATCAATTTATAAATATAGGACACAATAGGATACTTTAAGGAACTAGTCCTGGAGTAGTAGAATGCGATGCTTATGAAATTCATTTAATGCTTCTTGATTTTTTATTAAATATTTACATTCAATTTAATAATTGAAAGTTTTATCTTAGGCCTCAATATTAACGAATTATAAAATAAAAAGAAAAGGAGTTCTTAAAGGAGAAAGAGGTGCGAGAAAGAAATCACCAAACCAATTCAGTAACATAACCATGTAACGATCAATTGAACGTAATTTTAATTTCAATAACTAGCTTCCAGTCTGGAGTGATGGTTTATAGAAAGAAAAATCTTAAAATAAAAGTAAAATCCATTATACGTACTTGAACGATCGTATTTGATATCTTAGAAACCTTTTCTATACTTCTTTTCAGTAATAGCAATGCATACAAAATTCTAATGAACCACCATTTCCTACAAGCTCATAGGTATTTACGACTCTGTCATCGTACACTTCTATTCAAAGCTGATTTATACCGCCATCTCATTAATATACCATTTTACAATTGTCCTACTCGAATTAGCTATTTTTTTTAATATTGTATAAGACCTAATAAATATAGGAAAGAGAAACTTGTAATTGTAAAATTATCGTAGTCTTCAATTGAACGATATGCTTCATTTCCAGTGGTGGCAGCCCATTTTTTTAGCCTTTAACTCTTTAAATATAAGATTTCATATAGATTTCTCAATCAAGTGTCCAAATTTAAGAATTTATTTTGGTTAATGCGAAAGCTGAAGGTATAAATCAAATAAATATTAAAGTATAAAATAATAATACATTATAATCACCGGGTGATTTCGCAAATAAAATCAAAATATAGCTCATTTTTATTGCTATATTGACCTCGTCAAATGCAAAAGACCAAATACACTTCAAAAATACTATAACCAAAATCACAAAAATGTTAGAGTCAAATTTGGACATCTTATAGTGAAATATTTACAATCAATTTATATTATTCTTAGTATAGTTTCAAGTAGCGAAAAGCTTACAGTCAAGAGTATTGATAACATGAAATTTAGAAAATGGACTATGTAAAAATAATTTTAAAAAACCATGTAACAAATTCTTATATGGAGTATACTTTAATGCTCCAGCAGTAAAAAAAACATTACTGAAAAGAAATTAGCACAATATGTCATTTAAAGGAGTAAATACCTGAATACTTGATATATGTTTAGTACGTTTATTAGTGTTTTAAACTAATGGAGCTGTATAGTAAGTAATGTTTTATAAAAGACTTATAGGTTTTGCAACAATTTATACACCCGATCGCACAAGTGACGTCCTACAACGTTTACATTAATTAATATTTACACTAACACTTGCGTATCAGTCGGTATCTCCATCTATATCAATAGCTTAACGCAACGTAACTTTTATTTGCTCATCATTCACACCAGTAACAATTTATTATCTATTATAATATACATCTTATGAGTCATTCAAAATTGAAGAGTTGAAAACTTTATTATAAATAAGAATGGCAACTTAAACTCTCTATTTTAGTCCAACAGGAGCACTTCGGTACTGCATTACTCTTTTAATTTAGAAGAAATGACAAATTAAGTATACTTTTCTGTTACATTGATTGACCATAAAAGAAATCAAGATACCTTTGAAAGATCATCAATTAAAATGCCTCATTCAAAACAAATAGCCGTCATCTTGTTAAAGCTAAAACTGACGTTACTAACCTTACAAATCCAATAAGTAAATTTAATATACAGGGATTAATGTTTTAAAAAACACTGGTAGTTTCGTGACACAAACATGAGTGTTAATTCTATTAAGAAATTGGGTCAACTTCTTTTAGAGTCGTGTCTAGAAAGAAAACATCAAGCCCATCTAATCTGGTTATCTTGATTTAGATCATAAATAGATTAAAATAGAGTAGTGCACTACCACAATGTGTTTTTAAATAATGACGTTAAATTACAGGTAAAATAATCTAACAGCTTTGAACTCACGGATTGAATAACCCATAACACTAATGTATACATAAATATCCCATTCAGCTAACCAAGGAATGAAGCGGCTACGGGTTAGAATCACAACTAATTCTCGTATATAAATCGATCTACGGCTGATATGTTCCGTTTTACGTTACTTGTATTAAGTCATGACATCTATAAACCATAATCAGTACCGAAGTTTAGCACCTTGTCGTGTTATATTACCTAAAATATAGGTAAGATTCAATGAGTTTGATGAAATTTGTATGACATGGTAGTGTATTGACTATGCTTTAATATAATGTCATGATGATAATAATAAATTGGACTCAATTCTAAAGTGGCTTCTCTAATTTTACACTTGGAAAATAATGAAGTTATTGTTTTAAAAACAGTCATTTTAGATAGTTTGATTTATCATTAGCATTATATTTCATAACGGTAATTGTCTTAAATAGGTTATTTTATTATATATTCATCTATAATAGCTGTAATTTTATTTGTTGCTAATGCTAACTATATTTTGTGTTTATTATATTTGTGTCCCAAGACAAATAATATGACTGAAGTTCCTATAAGACGTTTTATATTTTATTTCATATTTTCATTTTTAGAATTAGTTTAGAGATACTACAACAGAATCGACATCATTATCAATACAAGTTACGTAATACCTTTCAAACACAGCAGCAAAGGTGTCCATTTCTTACACATACCACTCCTTAATACCGTCTCGCTTCACCGGTTGTGGTAATGGTGCAAGGGGGGTGGTACTGTTTCTATTTAGTGGAAGAGGTTCCAGGTTCCTTGCAGCACCTCCTGCTGGTGCACTTGATGCTCCACTTTGATAACTCGAGTGAGCCTAAAGTAAAAGTTATAGCGAATCAATTCCATAAAACCGGTTAGTTTTATTTGTTAAGGGTTTTAAATATGAATGTCTTTTTTATATATTTATAATCATTCACAAAAGGAAGTTTTTAAATTAAATCTTATAGCTAGGATTACTTAAAGAAGATGTGCATGTTACTTAAAGAAGATTCTATTTACTTTCTAAACGATATGTTTTTATTGATACAAATCATGTCTCACATTCATACCTGGTTTCCAAGTAAAGCAGCACTTGCACTCTGCTGGTAGCTCTTGTCTTCCGTTACTTTATACGAAGGATCGAGACGGAACACCAATTTCAATACGATTATAACAATCAGGATAATTGCTATCAATACTGAAGCGACGATACCTTAAACCAAGCAACCAAATGAATGAAATTCAGCTAGACTTTCACTTTTGAATTATCAAATCAATGTAACACATAATATCCAATACACGACTATTGAATATATCAATTTGTAATAAAAAAATATATAAATAAATAAATATAAGGTGATATGATGAAATTTGAAATTGATCAAAATCCTGAAGCAAATAAAGTCAAAGATGAATGAAATCCTCTGAGGCGTCAAACTTTAATAGTATTATTACTACTGCAGTAAATATTTATTAAATTACAACAAATATTAGAAAATAAATAACTTTATTAATAGCATAAAAGTCGGATTTCGGATAGTCAAAAATAAGTAGTGGTATATCAAATTAAGAAAATGCTTAAAATGTTTCAAAGATTATGACTATTTATTTGACTCACCAACAATGGTGGCATAGAATTCTGATTCAGGTGGTGTGACTCTATCATTGTCAATACTTTTAGGATGGTACCACTTAGTCGTAATTTCGTGTTCATAGCCATTGTAATCTGGATGGATTCTGCTGGGTACACGATCTTGGCCTTCTTCAATCTCGTATGTGGGTGATCGGGTCTCGATTTCAATTTGATGATGATCTTCGTAATCAGGGATGTGATGGTCTTCTGTGGTGTGAGTGGATTCAGTGTGACGCCCTGTCATGGTCGGTGTGAAATGACCAGGATGAGAACGATCTGTGAAATATATTGTATATAATGCTAATAATTTTAACTTGATATTTTATAAAGTTAAAGTAAACGTGTAAGTCATATGTAGTTTTAAAGTAGCAATAGCTTTTGTCTGAGATTTTCATGAAAAACCTCATGCAGGTCGACGATAAATAAAGTACACTCTGTAGATAATAAAAACTTTAACCCCAGTTCATAAAATTTATCACTGAACTGGCTTTGTACATACATACATACATAGCATCACGCCTTATTCCCATAGGGGTAGGCAGAGACAACATCCTTCCACTTGCCACGATCCTTGCATATCTCCTTCGCTTCTCTCAATCTCATTAAATCTTTCATACAAGTTCGTCGGTTTAGAGTACTCTTGACCTGGCCGTTATTTAAAATGTCCTGGATTTGGTCCAGGAACGTTCGCCTCGGTCTTCCCCTTCCAACTTTCGCATTCACTCTTGACTCATAAATCCTTTTTGTCAGTCTCCTTTCATTCATTCTCTCTACATGCCCAAACCATCTAAGCATACCTTTTTCAATTTTAGTCACTACGTCTTCTTTTATACCACAACGTTCTCTTATCACACTATTTCTTACTCTGTCACTCAGTTTTAATCCACTCATGCTTCTCAACGCTCTCATCTCTACCGCATTTATTTTACTTTTGTGATTCTTCTGCCATACCCAACTTTCACTACCATACATAAGTGTTGGCACCAACACTCCAGCATGCACTGCCAGTCTAGCCCTTTGAGACACCATCTGGCTATTCATAAAAGCATGCAGAGCACCATTTACCATATTCCCTGCATTCACTCTCCTTTCGATATCACTTTCACATGTTCCATCTTTTGTAAATTTAGATCCCAAGTATACAAATTCTTTCACCTCTTCCACTTGTTCCCCATCTATCAAAATATTGCCATTCATCATAGATTCATCTCGTTCAAAAAGCATAACTTTCGTTTTGTTTACATTCACTTTCATTCCTTTCCCTTTCAAAGCTTCATTCATAATATTTAGCATCTCCTGTAGCTCGTTAGCGGATGACGCAAGTATTACTTGATCATCAGCGTAGAGTAAACATTTGATGAGTAATTCATTCATTCTTAACCCATACATACTTTCTTTTAAATCTGTCAAACATTTATCCATGAAAAGGTTGAACAGCCATGGTGACGCAACACATCCCTGTCGAACACCTCTTTCGACAGGAAACCACTCCGTGTACGCTCCGTTTATTCTGACACAGGCACTAGAACCCTCATAGAGAGACTTCAATGCTTGGATCAGACAACCGCTCACCCCATACGTAGATAACGTTGACCACAGCTCATTCCTCACCACTCGATCATAGGCCTTTTCTAAATCTACGAACGCGCAATAAACTTTTTGGTGTTTAGCCAAACATTTTTCAGTTATGCACCGTAAAGAAAAGACCTGATCCGTACATCCCATTCCTCTTCTAAATCCCGCTTGCACGTCCCATATTTTCCCATCAGTTTCATTAATCACCCTTTCAATTAATATCTTTGCATACAATTTGCCGACGACACTAAGAAGGCTGATACCGCGGTAATTTTTGCACTCCTGCTGTGACCCTTTTCCTTTATATAGAGGGACAATTACGGCCTTGCTCCAATCTCTTGGGACTTGACCTTTCTCCCAGCATATATTGAAAAGGCAGTACAGCTGAGCTACCACAATCCCGCGGCCAGCCTTCAGCATCTCGACTGACACTCTGTCATACCCAGCAGCCTTACCTGATTTCATACCTTTTATCGCTTTCATGATGTCATCCATACTAATCTCGCTATCACTTGTCTTACATTCATTGCTATCCGCAGAGGCCATATTTACCTCTGCTTCATTTCTTTCAAACAAACTTTCAAAATGATCCTTCCATCTCTTCAATATCCATTCTTCTCCTTTTATTAAACTTCCATCTAAACTTCTGATTTTACAAAGCTCCGAGGAAGTAGATCTCCCTCGGGCAAATTGTATTGATTTCCAGAAAAACTTTTTGTTTGACTGAAAATCATCAGAAAGTCTCCTATCATACATATCACTGTATTCTTCTTTTTTCTTTCTTACAGCTTCTTTCACGATTACTTTCACCCTTTTGTATTCCATTCTTGCCTTTTTTACGTCATCATTCGTTGCCTTTTGCATTCGTTGGTTCGCTTTTGTAGCCAACCAATCGGACCAAGCTTTCTTCTTTTCACACACAGCTGCTTGAACATTTTTGTCCATCCACAAATTCTTCTCTTTCTTACCTTTCCTCCTTTTAGACACGCCACATACATCAATAGCAGCACCAACCACTCCATCTTTAAATTTATTCCATAAACTTTCAATCTCATTTCCTTCGTCTTCACTCTTGAATCGCCCACTCAAATTTTTCAGATATTCTTCTCTAACATCCTCTTCTTGCAATCTCTCCACTTTTATTCGTTCAAGAATGCTCGAGGTTTCCTTCTTTCTATGGCGCCACCGATTAAAAAGACCACCGATTCGGGCAACGACCAGGTAGTGGTCAGTGTCGATGTCGACCCCGCGGTATACTCGAGCACTATACTAATATGGTTGGAAGTAATTTATACTAATATACTAATACGCGGTATACTAATATGGTTGGAAGTAATTTACCTACATAGCATTGCACCAGAGTGTAAACATTCATTTAGCGCAACGGATTTAATGGTAAAGTGGTAACTCACAATGGACAAAGGTTCTCCCGATCATTATACACAAAGTACAAAAACAATTTTCTAATTTAGGACTCGAAGCCTAGACCTCTGCTATCAAAGGAAATATTCACACTATTATATCAACGCAGCGGTCAAATTAAGGTAGCTGAAAAATTATTTCGTACCGTCAGTAGGAGTGGTTCCTTTGTCGGGTGTGGTGCCACTGTCAAATGTTCCAGCGTGCATGTTATCATGATCTGGCAGCGTGGTGTCACTTTTAGTGGTACCAGTACCTTCCGTACCACCATCAGTGGAGCCAATTGATTTATCAACATGTTCAGTTGATATAGACGCCGTTGGTGACGTCATTGCATGGGTGCTACTTGCTCCGGAACTATAAAAAAAAATTACAGAAATTATTTAGTAGAGTGTAATATCGTTAGATTGTAAAATTACAGTACATTGACGAAATGATTGATACAGTCTAAGATCGTGCTAATCTTTTAGAAATTTATCCGTATCTTGTAATGGTTTGTAAAAGATATCAACAATTACATCCAGCACCATATTATTGCTTGCAAAGTAGTTACTACCCACGGTCGAAGTTGCTGATCTAGATTTAGACAAATTATTAATATAAAGTATTATACTAGTAAATAAGTGAACTTTTATTTGTCGAAATTCGTATCCCTGACCAGTGAGGCCGTTAAAGTTTAAAATTATAAAAACGCATGTAGCCGATAAACAATACGTACGTTGTCATTGGATGTTCTGGTTCAGTAATATCTTCACCACTGGAACCGGAACCTTCAATACAGTCTTCATCATCACAAGGCTTCATCATTTTCTCACTTTTGTCACCCTATTTAAAAAAAAACAACTGATTACATCCAAATGTACAAACATATACTTTTTCTATGTCTACATTTTTCATTATTGGAAATTGAAGTTTCTTAAGAGGAGTTTATTTTAAAGAATAATACCCTTATTCTATTAAAATATTATTGTGATTTTAATCATAACTATTTTTTTTTAATTTCGAGAATGTCTTACTTTATGCATCTTTGAGGGAGGTCGTCGCGTAGAAGGAACATATACAGGCGTAATCAAATCATCACCGGATCCTGCATCAGGGAGCACACAGGCATCTTCATCATCATCTCTGCATCCAGAACCCGCACCAGAATATACTAATTCATCTAGTACACCTGGACCTCCATACCCTGAAGGTGGCGTCTGGAAAATTACAATATTACTGACAATTTTTAAGATATTTCGGTGACGGTAATTACTTTCAACGTTTTAATTATATAGATTTCCGGGTTAATACTAAAATCCAGATAATAAGATTGCTTTACTTCGCTAATGTCCTGGACCTTCTATCGTGACAGATTAAAATATTTAATTCATAACTTTTATTATAACTAAGGATTAAATCTACTCGGTCGGTGAACATAAAATGACTGAACTTTTACGTAAAAAGGGAAAGGATATTTCAATCGTAATATTTTTTTGGTATTTAAAAACCCATTTTTCAAAAAATTGTCGTATTTACACTTGGCATGGGATTTACTTTAGCAAATAATATCCAAAAGTGCAAATTCCTTAAATATTAAAAGAATACCCAGTCAGTTTGATGGTGAGAAGAGCTTCTCAGTACATGGCACAAAGGAACCATCGTAAAGTTTAAGTCTTCTTTTAAAATCATTAACAAAATAATGAATGGGCATGTAAAAAACCAATATTTGACGATTGAAAAGTGATAAAGTGTTACTTGAAAACAAAAACTTTGAATTTATTTTATTCTATTAAGGTCTTCTAAAGATATGCTATAATTCAGAAACCTTAAAGATTAAATTTGTTTGAATTAAAGTAACAGCTCACTTGCTGCATCCTGTTGATATCTCGGTCGAGTGGTGTGTGAGCACGGCGTACATCTCCTCGCAATGCTGCTGCGGGATCAGCAGCCGCGGCCATATCAAGCAAGCGTGCCCCGTTCACCACAAGTCCAGCTACAACACCACTAAAAGATCTTCCACCTCCACCACCTCCCCCAACAGTAATCCGTGACATACTGTTGAATATAGTAGATTGCTGTCCACCTGAAAATTATCCATACAAACGTCCTAATTACGCGATAAAGTATTTGATAAGACATACAATGACTTTATGCAGTGTTATACAACTTATAACTAAGTTATCACTTCTAAATTGACTAGCTTCAAGGAATGTCCAAGATTACGACCTATTAGTACTTTTGTACTGACCTACTGTACAAGTTCTCTCGCCTTGGTCTTTATTTAAAATGTCCTGGATTCGGTCCAGGAACGTTCGCCTTTGTCTTCCCATTCACTCCTGACTCATAAATCCTTTCTGTCAACCTGTTTTCACTAATTCTCTCTACATTCCCAAACCATCTAAGCATACCTTTCCCAATTTTAATCGCTATATTCCTTCGTACCTAAGCGTTCTCTTATCACACTATTTCTTACTTTGTCACTCAGTTTCAGTCCACTCATACTTCTCAACCCTCTCATCTTTATCGCATTTATTTTACTTTTATGCTTCTTCTGCCATACTACCATACATAAGTGTTGGCACCAACACTCCTGAATGTACAGCCAGTCTGGCCCTTTGAGACACCATCTGGCAATTCATAAAGGCATGCAGAGCACCATTCACCATATTCCCTGCATTCACTCTCCTTTCAGAATCACTTTCACATGTTCTATCTTTTGAAAATTTAGACCCCAAGTTATACAAATTCTTTCAAATCTTAGATTTGTTCCCTATCTATCAAAATAAATAACAATGATGGATTAATAAGCACTGAAGACCATATTAAAAATATTTACCCTGAGGATGCCGTATGTTAACTGCATAATTGTCTAATTGAAGAGCAGCCCTACTGCCATTTCTTGTAAATCTGGCAACATGGTAAGCTCCATCATCAACTCTAGCTGTTTCATCACCCAAAGGATGATCGCCATCGCCCACATTGTACACCATAAATAGATTTCCGCGAATCTAGTGACAAAATTTATAGTTAAAAAATTATGTATTTTACATCTTTCTATTGCTTTAAAGGTAAAATCTCAGAGTTAAGCACACTAGGCCTCACTGAAGGGGAAGGGGTTTCTAGAGCATTATCCCATCACGCTACCCCAGTCTGGGATATGCGGGTGGTATTCATTAACGGACATTCCACACGACGTTGTCCTTCACTGAAAAGCACAATGATGAATTGAAACGAACAATCAAGTACGTAAGTTTCATTTTTATAAAGAGAAACTAAACGGTGACTGCTGCAGTTTCAGAATCAACGCGTCTCACCACTAGATCTTCATGGCTTTGAACAGTTAGTACTTCTATAAGGAACATGTATTGAATATGATGATTACAATTTCCATCTGCATGTAGTCTTGAGTATTTGAAGACTCGATCCTGAGCAGGACAGCATCCGACTTGCTCGTGACGAAACCGACAGCAACTTTATCTGTTTCCGTATCGGCGACACCACTTGGTGGAAAGGTATAGGTTATGATGCCTCTACCAGGACCAAATTCGTAGGCAATCGATTCTATAAACATCCAGAAATAAATAAGTGTGTAACGTTTAATACTTTTAAAATTAGGGCCACCAAAATCTATATAAATAAGAACATAACAATCGTTTCTACCTACATCCCTTATAGAATATGTTTCTTAGGAGGTATTGGCGAAATATTGCGCGTGAAATTATTTCATTTACTTGATGCCTCCTTGATAAAACATGCTTTCATCGAATAGCTGTGCGAAACCAGGGTGGGTGGCTTTATAAAATACAAACATTGTTTCTACCTATGTCTGTTATATAATATACTTTGGAATCATCCAACCGATTTTCCTCTTCCAAGATACATTAGAAAGGCAATAATGGTTTTAGATACTAAACCCAGTCGTTCATTTAAAGGTCTTGAAACTTTTCGCAATTAATTAGCAATTTAACAAAGTCAGTCAGTTTGCAACATTAGTTACTATGTGCAGAGCGTTCCATGGAACCACATTAACATTTATTTATGATTTTTCATGAAGTTAACTGCATTCGCAATAAATTTGAATTTTTAATCAGTGTCAAACAATGTCTTAAATACATTTTTAATACAAAAAATAAGAACATACCCGTAATGCCATATTTGAGAATGAGGAAGGTTCAAAAATAATTTGTCGGTTTGAAAATACGCATTTTTAATAAGTTTTTGATTTACTTCAATATAATTTTAAGAAATATGTCAAAAATAAGTTTTGAAGATTATTTAAGAGATAAAAATGCAATGATAAATTTTATTCCAGTTGCACACAAAAAAAGCAAAATAATGCACATGGTAGCCTACATAAACTTAAGTAATTGCTGAGATTCTGGACGGTTTCTTCTTAGAGAAATCAACTTTCTGAACCGGTGATAGATTTGTTAATAACGAAGAGACTACTGAAGATTCAAAAGTGCTTTTTGAGCGTACTTGTATAAATAATATTTTGATAGAGATTTTTTTAGATTTCAGGTGTAGAGCAAATAGTGCATTATCGTAATTAGTCTACTACGGTGGCACATAGTTGTGATTTGTAACTACAATTTGTTCACGTTATGAATGCAGTGAGTCATCATTCTACCCCAACTGGTCACTATGAACTTGACTTTGCAATTTGAAAAGATTTGATTCGTTAGGCGGTGGCTAGAATGACTCATTGCATTCTTAAAGCGAAGAAACTGTAGATGGTTTAAAATCAATTGGTCCAAATAACCTTAAGAAGCAAATTACTCCATTTTCTTTGTAATAAGATTATAGATTTGATTATATATTAAGAAAATAAATATGCATATTGAAAATTGTTGCCAAAAATCTTTTACCGTCATAACAAGTAGGTCCAGTGAATGAAGTCAAATCACAGTCACATACATATGTATTCCATTGTTGTACGCAGACTCCCTTATTAGCACAAGCGTTATGTGTACATTTTGTAGGACCTGGAATTAAGTATTATTTTGATTACTTCTCTTATAAAGCATTAAAAAAGAGATAATAGTGTTAAAGTTTGTAACACGCAAAATTTTTCACCATTTCCGACTTGTATTTTTGCAATGAAATGTTTAAAGCCTTAAAATATGTCAAAATCAATTAAGCAATTTATAGGCATGTGTTATTTAAAATATTAACATTAATATATATTAAGTTATAAACAATAAATTTACCTTCACAACCTGATACCAAAGAAGAACTAGGTACGACGGCATCTTCAATTAATGAAGGTGATTCACCAGGTAGATCTAGACTGGACATACATCCTTCAAAACCTTGTCTAGATAGTACTCCTACTGGTAGTGAGGTGTACATATCTTTCGGCACTCCACCCACGTATAAAACACTATCCAACTCTAACATTAAATTTGAACCTGTAACAAGTCCTCGTTAGCGTAAATAAAGTAAGTAATATCCTTTAAAAGATCATCTGCCGAATAAACAACTCTTCACATATAAGACATTATTTTGAGCTAAAACCCAACAAAGCACTCCAAAGAAGACTAAAAATATCACAAATTGTTTCAAGGAGAATGTGCAGATTATCTTATGATGATTTCCATCTCCAAAACGAATAATTTGATCAACACCAATTAAAGAAAAAATTAACTGAGCCTGTCCTTGGACAAGTTAATTTGTTCTTCAAGTTACTGTTCTTTAACATTAAGAACTTTTTCTTAAATGAAAGTTAAATAAAGAAAAACATCTGTTTTATCACTTTTTTGAAAACATAAAATCCAAATTAATCATTATCGCTTTGATTTATTTTTGTGATTTAATACCTTATAAAGTTCATTTTAAATAACATTAACAGTTAAAAAGGAGACTTATCACTTATAACTTTCAATGGGTTCATAGAATAATATTCGCAGAATTATTATTTCAATACTCTTACTTGTAGTATGCATTTCCAAATCTTCATCAACTTGCATTGTGTGAACCTTCGGAGTGGGTCTTCTAATGGATACAGTATGCCATCTGTTATCATTCAAAAAGTTCTTTATTTTATCTTTCATTGTTACGACTCCATCGCCAAGATTGAAAACGCAATGAATATGCCCATTTACCAACTCCACTGCTATAAAATCTTGCTTTTTTCCACCGTTATAAAACAGAAGTCCGTCCATTTCCGTCGTTCGAAAGTAAAAATCTAAATACGTGTTGGCATAAGCCTTCATTAATGGCAATCCAACGTATGTATGTTTTGATTTAAATGTAACCGATTTGTAGACATTCAATGAATCGGGTTTTACAAATTTACCGTTAAATATGACGTTTGAAGTATCATGTATATTATTATTTTCATCGTTACTTCCAATTCCAAGAGTTTTAGCCATGTCTATGTACTTTATGCCATTGAAGACAAATTTCTGTAGGTATCCAACATAGTTCGGTAATGTTGACGTCATCTGAATTTCCTCTTCGGGGTGATATAGTCCTCCTAAATGTAGCGTAGATATTTCTAAAGTTGAAGCCTTCCCTAAGATTGTTTCAGCTGTAAAATAATTCAAAACATATGATGAAGAATCGTACTACTAACGTTTGAAGTCACAACATTGACGTTTAAATAATAGAAATGAGCAAATTAAACATCTGCTGTCTAAGAAATAAAATATTGCTTCTTCGCATAATTCAGTTTCCTTAACTAAGTTTAATTCTGCATTGTAACGCGAAAGAGCAATAATTTAATTTAAAAGACCATTTTATTTATAACTAGCAGCCGTTTCTCTAACTTATTTACATAAAATCTATCAGCTGCAAGTATTATGCATAACAATAGCCAAGCTGTAGTACAGTTGCTTAAAAATATTGTATGTATATTATAGTTATATATATAAAATTGGCTGTGTAATAGCAAATTTACAGTTTAACAAATATTACATGAGCAAATATCAATTACATATCACGCTGTAATGTTGTTCTTACGTCTAACTTCGCTGTATATGTGTCTTGTATTGTATACAGTTACTACTTGTGCTTTACTATTAAAAATTGATAATTGTTGAATAATATATTAAGAATTACATTTGCGGCTATTGTATAAAAATTAGTAAAGAACATGTAGTAATGCTGTGAGTTTTAGCCAATAGAAAAGAAAGCAACAGTGAAAATAAACGTAGAAACCAACTCGGAAGAAATTAATTGTAAGAAAATTAAAAGTGAAGGTATCAAGTGCCAGCTAGAACAAACTAAAAAAACCAGTAAGCCACTATCTACAGCTAAAAGGACCATCAACATTCAAGTAAACTGCCGTAACAGCAGCATCAGTCTTAAGATTTATAATTGCACGTAATTTTTTATACCTGATTTAAAATTCAGATTGGTAATAATTCAAATGTGTCCAATCAAGATAAAGAAGTGCAATTATTAAACTATATAGATTTTTTCTTAAAACTATTTCTACAATTAAGTTGTCTGAGATGTTTGTTGTCCAGTAAGAGTGATTGAAAATGCTTGTCATTGGAAATTATTTGACTTATTCTTTTAGGTATACTGTATATTTCATAGACAAATTAAACTTGTTCTTTTAACTCATAATGCCTATCATCATTACGATCAACCATATTATTTGTAATTACCTTATGATGTAATCGTCTACATTTTGTGCTTAAACAATTTATTTTGTTTAAGCCTGATTATTTCCATTAATTTATAATAATTATCAATATCAATTAATGATTTGATAGTTTAATGTTTTGCATGTGTTTTCTTTGATGTCATCTCATGTCAAATTAAAACCAACCTTATATCCACTACATAAGGGTGAAAACAAAATGGTGCGGGTGCGTCCCGTGCATACGTACATAACGTACCGCGGACTGGCTGCCCTCCGTCTACCTGCAGCTTCAGATTCGATGCTCGCCTTGAAAATCGTACAGTGTGCCACTTATCATCTGCCACGTTGGAACCCGCAAGCAGATTCTATAAAAAACCAAATCATAAATTAACCATTTAGATAGGCTTCAACCAATAATCCCTTTGGAATTCCAATTTTTTTATAATATGCGCTTCAGTAAAAGTAACTTTTAAAAATATGCAAAAAAGACATAACAGTACTTTTCCTTACGATTGCAAAAGTAAATGTTTAATATTTAAATTGAATATGAACTTCCATTTAAACTAAAGATTTTAACATCTACTTACAGAGATTACATGACATAAAAGAGATTTCATTCTAATTTACCTTTTCTCTATCTCCTAATCTGACACTAGCTCGAACACGTCCAGCAGCAACGGCCAATTCAATTCTATCAGCAGAATGTTCTGATGCTGTACGTAAAAGCAGTCCAGCTTTGCTTGTCCGGAATCGAAGGAGTAACTCTTCAGTTTGAGTAACATGCTCTGGACCCAAAGCCGCTGTAAGGTGCTGGCTGCCGTTGAGAAATATTGTAGGCGACTCTGCAAATTAAAAAAAAAACACTTATAATTTGTGACGGATTGCTGTAATTAGCAGGATAAACAGAAAATTGTATTTTCTGTTCTTTTTCTCCACTACTGAAGGTCAGTTTTTTAAACTTCTTCCTACCCTTACTTAACCGAAACATTTCGGAAACTGTTTTTAGTTTAATCCAATTCCTTATACTTCGTTGGCATGACTTCTATCTATTTCTCTATTCCGAGCAATTTTTCCATGAATATTGTTTGTAACAGGTGATACTTAGAATACCGCATTTTCTTTTTCTTAATTACCTACATGTATGTTAAAAAGCAAAGATATTCTGACTAGCAAATAATTTAGGGTATTATGATTGATAGAACAGGGCATACACTGCAACTCTTGAGCGTAAGTTTACATATCATCTTTTATATCAGGTAGTGTATTAATTAAAGGGCAATAAAAAGCTATACCTCGCCCACATGTAGGTCCTCCGTAATTTGTAGCAGAGCAATCGCATAGGGCTCGATTCCATCCCTCGGAGCATACCCCACCATGTTGACAAGGCGAACTTACACATTGCTTCATCAACACGTGACATGCTGGTCTCACTGAGGCTGCAATAATAAAAAAATTACGATTTAACCTAAAACTAATAATCCCTGAAACATTTTTTAAAATTTAAGCTCTACTTCTTTATTAAATACACTAGAAAGTTTAAAAAATCAAAACTAGTTAAATAATGAATTTATAATTAAAAATGATTTGACATACGATGTACAATGCGTGTACCAAAAAATATACCAAGTCTTTAGTTCTCATAAGTTATTTAGATAATAAAAAGCTACTATAAATTTGGAAAAAAATACATTTTAGTAACTGGTACAATACTCGTAGACTGTAAAACTTATTTAGTTGTGATATCATATGGTATTTACCATATGATATCACAACTAACAATCTAACAGTAAACCTCAAGACAGTAGACAAGAAAAGAAATAACTTTGATTCGCTTATAGGTAAAACAACTTAAAACATATTTAGAGCCATACAATATTCCTTGAGTCAGACTGTATTTTGACTGGGTTTTAACTAAATTATGACATAGCAATTGAACAGCAATAATTGGAACATTGATATATGCTTACCAGAATCCTGTTGTCTAGCATACGCTGTAAGATCTTGCGGTTTTCCATTCAAAACCAAATCACGGATACACCCAACAAATCCTTGACGTAAAGCAGCTGTCCATAAAGCAGCAGGAGTCCTGGATGCAGAATATTCGGAACCCAGACCACCAACAAAGAGAGGACCATCCAATTCAAGTTGATTGGATTCACCTTTAAAAGTCATAAAAACAATTCACAAAGCTATTTCGATTGTTTTATATACATTTAAGTTACATTTTATTAAACTCTAGCTATTTTCCGTAGTGTTATCCGAATAGATCCTGATCTCATAGGAACATGCAGCAAAGCTTCCTTAGGGAGAGTCTAGCTCAGTTTAGCATTTTTTTCGAGAATTTATCCAACACTTTAATAGTTTAACTGCTATTCTTGCCGGAGACTAAACCCAAATTCAGTGGTCATCAGAATCGGTCTGGTGGTGTTTGAAGTTATAAATGTTGTATCTAACCCTAGTTTTTGTTTTCTCAGAAGCAGGGGCTCTGAAATTCTACGAGGTCATAAGGAAATAAAAAGCTTCCTTCTGGAATCACCTTTAAACGTCGAAAATTTGTATTTTGAGGACTCTCTCAAATAGTGCGTTAATCCCTAAAGACACTAGATCTCTGCTCATTTAAATAGTAAGAGATGGCAGAAGTGACCACAGGTGTAGTGTTATAAAAGAAGATATAGTGACTAAAATTGAGAAAGGTATGCACTTAGATGGTTTAAGCACGTAGAGTTTATGAATGCAAGGAGACTGACAAAAAGGGTTTATGAGTCAAGAGTGAACGGGAAAGTTGGAAGGGGAAGACCAAGACGAACGTTCCTGGACCAAATCAGGGACATTTTAAATAAGGGCCAGGTCAAGAGTACTCTAAACCGACGAACTTGTATGAAAGATTTTATGAGAATGAAAGAAGCGAAGGAGTCATACAAGGGTCGTGGCAAGTGGAAGAACATGGTCTCTGCCTACTCCTATGAGAATGAGACGTGGTGCTATGTATGTATGTTATATGTACAGATATGGTTGAAAAATACCTGCAAATATACATATATGCATCGATGAAGTTAACGGAAAGCGCTACATTAAATGATGTATCTTAACGCATTAATCTTTATGATATTGACTACCTATTCGTCAACTTACCAGGAGTTTTAAATTCTGCATTAGCTCCATCTACGGTCACTCTTCCGTCTCTACCAGTTCTTCTCAACAGGAACTCATGCCAGTGGGTATCATCCACTCTCCTGCGTGATGCCCTGACTCTCACTCCACCAGATCCCAGGTCGACATGGACGTAGATGTAGCCATTAAGGATTTCCACAGCAAAGAGATCAGCCTAAAAATACAATTGCCTCTATTATCTAGCACCAATAAAATTTATCCATGGATAGATTAAAAATAACAAAGTTTTCAATTCTAAAAGTTTCGTAAAATTAAAAATCTAAAAGTTTCGTGTGTTTATTTACGAACTCTTTCAAAATGGCTTCGCCGATTCTTATGCATTTCTTTTCGTATATTTGGTAGATCCAAGAATAGCTGCTAAAGTATTTAACATCATTTTGCCTTTGCTCTTTACGAAGTTGCATAGATCGGTAAATAAACCACTTATTTCACGAAAATTAAAATATTTTTTGATTTTAAAATGAAACTGTTTTTACATCGCCTAAATTTTTTCGTCCATCTATCGCATGTTGCATTACAGTTAGCAATGAGTGGAGATAAAGTGGCGCACAGCAGAGCAGCCAAGACCAACAAGACGGTTTCCATCAGTTGTTTCACCTGCATCGCGATTTCATAGAAACACACAATGTTTTATATTTCATTTTTTAACTTATTTTGCAGACATTAAGGATTGTTAATAAAATTTCTTAATAATAGTACAGAATTCAGAACAGTGTATATTGTCTTATGTAAATCAGCAAAAATTACGCTGCAGCAGCACAAAATGATTTAATCCTTGACAATCGGATCTCTTGTACAATAACTTTTTGAATTGTGTCGCTATTCTTTCAAAGCCATAAATTGTCGACTTGATGTTGCACTATATGTAATGACGATAACTTCTTTTATGTATTATATTTCAAGTGAAACTCACACAGATGTGCAGCGTTTTTTAATGCTAATTCGTTTGAAGGTAGTTTTAGTATGTACAAATAACATGTGGCATTATAATTTGCCACTCGCCATTTAATAATTAAATATACTGTTTTTCATAAAATTTAAAATATAAATATTTCATATGTTCTCTTTTCTAAATTTTAAATTCAAAAACAAAATTTAAATAATAAATTCTAATATTGACAAGAACCATGTGGCGTATTAATTTACAATTCGTCATTTGAGATTTCGATTAATTATTTGTATTCATTTTCAACATTTTAAATTTTTAAATAGCAATTAAATTCATGAAATTCCTAACATATCTTCTTTTTTCCCTCCCTCTTGGTCTCAGATATAAAAATTAGTTTGCCAAAGAAGTTTCACTTCTAACATGTGTACTTAGTACGCACGCACTTTTAATTTTACATAATTATTTCTGTGATCACCAATTTATAGCTATGTAATGTTTATATATAAGGTAGCAGTCCATTAAAGGTCCACTGCTGCGCACAGGCCTCGTAATTCATAGGAAAGAGGGTTTTAGAGCCCAGATCGACCACGCTGCTCCACTGGGTTGAAAGGCATAGTATACAAGTGCATTCTCTATTCCTTCACTCTGATAGTCCGATGTGACAGCAATCAGACACATGAGAGAGATTAGGAGCAACTTCGGGCAAATACTGAGAATTTCTTGAGGGAAAACTCTAAATCAACTTAGGACCAATCCCCAAGGAACCCAAGACCGTCTGTAGCCCAAGAAGCTCACCACAAAGACCAACGCAATCTAATGATATATATTTCTGTTGTTATAAATCAGAAGATTGTAAATCTTTTCGCTGACGAAGACCTCAGTTTAGCAAAGTTCATAAAAGCATTGTTTTATCAAATGTTATTCAGTTTGACTTGAAAAAAATGAAGGTAATTGTTCATTAGAAACATTTGTGTTTTTTTATGTTTTTTCAAAATTCTTTTTACCATTAGAAATCTGCATTTTCACTGAGCGACATAGGCTACATTAGTTTCTCAAAAAAAATTGGAATCCCTAATAAAAATGTATTAATTACCAAGTAACCCAAGGTGTGAACCACCAAATCTGACATCGCGTGCGCTGCGAAAACTATTTATGATAGAACAAAAAATGTTCTACATTATTATAGAAGCTATTAATATCTACAAAAAAGTATGGGATACCATATCTCCTACTAATATAGTTATGCCACTATACTACTTTTTTTTGTATTATATAAGTTTAACGGCGCACAGATTGTTAATCGGTTTGCAATCGAATCGGACTTGACATTTGTGAGGTTGACAGCTGACATAACATCGAGCGCTGGGATGGCGGCCATTTCTGGTTCGGATTTCATTGAGAGCGCACGCGTTCACGTGTTCTGGTGGAATGTTTTAAACTTAGTTATACTTTGTTATCTAAAATTATAAGTTTTGATTTATTGTAATGAAATTAATAAAGGAACTAATTGTATCGTGGAATATTTTATTGAAATACCCAACGTTGATCTCCTCGCCTGACTACCCACGTTATGGCGGACAAAACCCAAGTTTGTAACCCCACAACCTGAGGATGCGCCTTTAAGTTAATAAAAGTGCCTACAATCTAACCATATTATTCATACCTCTGTATTAATTATTATCCTATTAAATGACATTTTATTAAAGACCGTTTCTGTAACGGTAAAATAGTTTTTCCATTCAAAAGATATAATTAACTTAAAACTGTCAATCTAAAGAAAATACTGAATCCCGAGTGTCAAATGTCTTGTATAGGGAGGTTCTGAGACAATAAAGTATTACAAATAAATCTCTTTTCTTAAATTATAGACAAAAGTTTTCCATTTTATCAATTTATAATAATCAAACTAAATATTACTAGAGCGATTTTAAAGAAATCTTTCAATATCTGTAGAGTATTTTTAAATTGAGTAATGTCGGATATTCTACGTAAATGGCGTTACGAATTTAAAAATGTACTAAGTAGATATATATTCATTGTAAAGTAAAATCTGTTTATTGATTAGATTATCAATGTTAGTATGTATCTAATAAACTGAAGGTTAGTAATTAAACTAAGTGAAATGAAACTTTTATATTAAGAAAACAAATCTATAGACCGACTTAGTAGACTTTCTATTGTCACGAGATCGGTAGCTACGTGGGTGATTGTGGGGCATTGATTGTTGATAATATTTTAAAATAGACAAAATCTGCTGTCCATTACCCTTTAAATTGATATATGAAAGTGATATGAACGATCCTTTATTGAGGTCATCGTCATTGATCTGATTTAAAGAAAAACCTTCAAGTAATTTTCCAACTCAATTTTAATACTTATTTTACACCTTCTTTTAAATATTTAAAAAGTCAACGAAACATAAAATAGGAGAAGACCTTAAATGCAACCGCTGAATTCATTTCTCCGTGTAGTGTTAACCTTAAATTATTTTAAATGAAACCTACATTTTTAAAAAACAATTTCTGAACACTCCATTACAAAACTCCATATGTGTCCGGGTATTTTAAATGCAAAACATTTTTCATAAACACTACGTACTCACTAAAGAAATATTCGCATGTTAATAGTACAGCAAAAATGTATTTAACAATCTAACATACTAAAAACTGAAATAAAAATGTTTTCAACAGACTTTAAGCATGCAAACTACAGAAACGATTTTAATACACTACAAACAAGACATGCGACTTATATCTATTCAAATTCAAAAATTCTTTATTCAAGTTGGCTTTTACATTAATTCCAATGTACAACTGATGATGATATTAGAGAACGACAGATCTAAAGTTGCGAGGGTTCTTTCACGTCCTGTTCTGAGAAGTGCTCAAAGAAAACTCAGTCGTGTATCTGGTTTTTGAAGTGAGACTTCCTTAGGCGCATGAGGATGAAATTTTTACGAATGAAACGCATGATTAGCGTTATGAAGATCACCTGCGTGCTGACAATGTGATGGAGCATTGGCAGAATGCCTGGCCTGGGGTCCCCAGCGCCACTTCTTAATGTCGCTGGTTCGAAGTGATCACTCTCTGCCCAGCATAGTGGGTGCTATGCTCGGTAGCATGACCGACTGGAGGGCAGTTGCCTCCTTCTGTGATGCCGTTATTTTGCAGAAGGAGGCAAAGAGAGAGAGCAGTCGATGCTCCTCTCTCCCGCCGGAGAAGGGGAGGTATAAGACGGCGTAATTATAAGCGCCTGCTTCCCCTCTTTTGAACCCTTGAGTCGCAACCGGGGCGCCAGCGATGCATGCGTTAGCGAACATCTGGTATGGTGGACCATACGGATAAAGACGGTTCCGCTGGGTTTTCTCCTGGATGGATCTATATACTCTATCCAGCGTGCGTTAAGATGTGCAGCGTTTTTTATGTTAATTCGTTTGAAAATTAGGTAGTTTTAATGTTTACATATATAATACAATAACATGTGGCATTTTAACTTGCCACTAGTCATTTAATTATTCAATATACTACTTTTTATAAATACTCTTTTCAAAATTTAAATATAAAAAGAAAATTTTATTAATGATTTCTAATTTTGACAAAGAAATACGTTAATGACAATTCAATTCCTAACATATTTTCCTTTCTCTTCCAAGTCTCGGAAATCTAATATTTTAGATTTGTCTAGATATAAACAAGACCTGGTTCTTGGTCGCCGAATCCAACTCGGTTGGGCAGCGTTCAAGAAATCCCGGAAGACTCTTTCGTCGAATACCCCTCAGTGCCTGAAGACTAAAGCCTTCGACAAGTGCGTGTTGCCGTGCTTACCTATGGATCGGATACGTGGTCGCTGACAATGGGCCTTATTCGGAAGCTCAGAGTCTCTCAGCGTGCGATTCTCTACGCGATCAAATTAGAAATGAGGAGATCCGTAGCAGAACCAAAGTCACCGACATAGCCCTACGAATCGCGAACCTGAAGTGGCAATGGGCGTGGCATTTAGTCCGACGAACCGATGGACGTTGGGGCTCGAAGGTGCTGGAATGGCAACCCCGCACCGGACGACGCAGTGTAGGCAGCCCCCCACAAGGTTGACCGACGATATAAGGAGGGTCGCCGGTAGCCGCTGGAGCCAGGCGGCACAAGATCAGGCACAGTGGGCATCATTTCGCGAGATCTATGTCCAGCCGTAGACGTCCATTAGTTGAAGCGACGACGACGACGACGAAACAAGACTTAAAAATGAGTGTGCCAAAGAAATTTCACTTCTGACACGTGTACTTTGTACGCACGCACTTTAAACTTTTTTTAACCATCATCATTACAATATTATATTAATTTATTCTATTTAGATTAAAGCGATTCTTTCACTTCCACGTTTTTCAATCAAAGTAATATTTGAAATTACACTGAGATTTTTTGTATTATTTTCTTTTAACAAAGGATTTCAATTTATTAAATGACATCTCTAGAACGTCTTCTGAGGGGTTGTCACGGCATTTCCATAACAAACGTCCAGAAGAAGTTCTATAGATGTTTTACAGTTACTCTTAAATGAGTTGTTAACTTTATATTGGCTACGCTATCTATATCTATATATATAAAAGAGATACCCACCAGGTATTTATTGACTCATCACGATATCTCTGGAGCCATGAGGCGTAGAGACATGAAATTTGTTAGAAATATTCCTTTTGCCGAGTAGAGATCAGCTAAGAACGGTTTTTACGAAATATCCCCCGCAAGGGAGTTTGCGGGGATTTTAACTTTAAAAATTCAAATTTTCTCATTTATAAACTATACACCGGTAATGTAAAGCCAGAAAAAGGACTATAAGCTCTGCCTAAATACACAGCAAATAGCTCATTGAAGTATTTATACGTATATTGCTTAAATTAATGAAAATGCTACCCAAAAAGCATTCCACGCAAACGAAGTCGCGGGTTCAGGTAGTAAAATATAAAAGGGCAAGAAACTCGATAATAATCAGTATATAAAGTTAAATCTAAAAATGAATTTGATACGCCGATGGACATACGTAGGCTGAGCCCTGTAAATTACGCCAAAACTACATCTTTTTGTATCATATTGTATCATAATCTGTGTTTTACATTTCTGTAATGATTGTCAATTAACTCTGGACAACCTCAACTGGGTTTGAACTTGGACTGAATCCGATTAATACGATATAACATATTAATTATCTGGATCTAACCTTTTCAGAATAAACTACAGTAAACAAGGAAGCAATAATATATAAATGTTTAACAATATATCTTCTTTTATAAATTTTGTCGGATATTCTACTATAACGATGAAATACTAAGTAAAAAAAGTGCAATCTACATAAACATAAAAATATTCATCACCATAATTATATACTGAAATATGAGTTTATTTCTATGGAATACTCTAAAAACTTTCAATATTTTCATGCAGTCTATGAAGACTTAATTAAAAACTCATAATAATTTTTCAATAAATATCTAATAAGACTTTAAAATGAACTGGGTTCCTACGTTAACTCTAAATATTTATTTGCTAAGTTAAATCAATCAATAAAGTATAACTACATTATAAACTATCAGAATATGCTGTTATATATTTTACTTTCTATAAGGTTTAATATAAAAGCAAATAAATTATAATAAGCTATTCGTGAAAAGACAGCATAAATCTATCATAAAAATATAATTGCTGTTGATGTAACTAAGAAATCAATTGAATATATAATGGTGCGAATTTGTGTAGGTATTAATAAAGCCTTTAGAAAAAGCTTATTGATTACGTCCTGTCGATTTAATACCAGCTAAAAGCTGTTTGTTGGGACAAAATAAGGTGCCTAAGGTGTCCTGGATACCACTGTGCTTAGGGAGCTACGTGCACATCAACAAAGATACACAATACACTTCAACGTTCAAGTGGGTGAAACTTTATAAGGTACCATACACAAATTCCCCTAAGGTGGTGTCGCCATTTTTTTTTCATCAACACCTTTATTTACCTCGACCTACCATGCATAATATCCAGTGGATAAAATAAAAACTTTCTAAGAAATCAGACATTTTTTGAAAACAGATTTTGCATAAGCTTTCAACATTGTTCATCAACTAACCACTGATTACGAAATTAACGTTCATGCTTATCCACTGAACAAAATATGTTGGAGATTGCAAAACTTCCATTAATATTACAATCTTTTACAAATTTACAAAGCAAGTTTTATTTATTATTCTTACAGATTAAAACATAAAAGAGCACAGTAAATTATATTTTCCAATAACAGAAGTTCAATTTGCTAAGTACACAGTATATAAAAGCCTTTGATATAAGCTTTACAAGTCTATTTTATGAACATAACGATTTCTAGTAAAAGTAAACAAATGAAGTTATGAAATTTCGCAATCTCTTATGAAGATAAGGATCCGATGGAATGATTTGGTGGACGAAGTAACTTATATTTTTTAATAGGCAAGTTTTAACAACAATGACGGTGATGATGATGATGATGTCGACAATGGTCCCTTTTGTGGTAACGGTCCAACCCCAAAAGCTTCACCCCTTACCGTGCAACCTACCCTTGGTGGCTTCGCGCCCATATTGAAGAGGATGAGTCCATTCGGTTCATTGGTCCGAAATTTGAAAGATATTGTCCCAGTCTTCACTGCTTCCCATTTCGGTAGTATCTGAAGAAATAGATGTTAAATTTAATGCAATGGTGTTTCAGCGATAGAGATTATATTTTCAAGTACTTCGCCAGAAATGTCTGATAAACCCAATTTTGAAGATTGTACTTTAATTTATCTCAAACTGGAGTAGCAATGACTTAACTATTTCTTTAAGTAAGTAAGTAGCAGCCCATTAACGTCCCACTGCTGGACACAGGCCTCCTCACTCCGAGGAGCCAGAGTTTTTAGAGCATATACCCAGCAAGCTGCTCCACTGCGGATTGGTAGGCATAGTACACAAGTGCACTCTCTATTCTTTCACTGTCATAGTCCGATGTAACGGGAATCCGACACAAGTCAGGCGCAGGTCCAACGGCTTAACGTGCTCTCCGAGGAACTGGAGTTGATCACACCGCCAACTTCCCAACTTCGGGCAAATACTGAGAAAATCTTAATAGAAAACTTAATTTTGATTTTTGAATTGGCCCGACCTGGGACTCGAACCCAGGACCTTATGTCTATAGTCGAACATGCTAACCACTAAACCAATGAGGCAGTTTGCTTTAACTATTCCTAATTATGACGCTCCCTTTAAATGCATATAAAGTATATTAAATTACTGTATATGTTGTATTTCTACACATCTATTCTCCGTTTTGCCTTTTGATACCTATAAAAGGCAGAAAGGAGGGTCGAGCTTTGCATACACAAAAAAATACTGTATTTAAGATAGGTTCCGAGAGATTTGTTTTTGCCTGTCACTTTGTTATCATCTAATTTAATCTTTGATTTAAGAAAAAGAAGTTCTTCATAGAATAGAATATATACTTTATTGTACATCACAAATATTATACATACTTATATAATGCTTGGGTATACATGAAACAAAACTTAGCGAGTAGTACAAATAGACGACCTTATCGCTTATTAGCGATTTCCACCAGGCAACCTTAGGGTTAGGGAGATTATTTAACATGAGAAGGGTAAAATAACAACAATAATTCTACATGCTAATGCATATACGTTTAGGTACATAAAATCCGTAAAATATATAGATTTTAAATATGTAAATTTCAAACAAGTACAAATAGTTGTTGTCACTAGAAACATAGAGAAAGATAATGATTCTTTACTTGTTTCTTGAATATGTCCAATGATTTAGATTCTCTTATACTCAGAGGTAACTAGTTCCATAATTTTATAGCCTGAACCGCGTAAGATTCCTCATTTATATCAGAAAGGAAACTAGCGATAATGGATTTGATGTTCTCACTAGTGCATCTTCTTACATTAGATTTATTTACTAATTTGTCTATATCTGATAAAGTCTGGTATGGTAGTAAAGTCTAGAATGGGCGTAAGTACTAAGCAAGAAATTGCGTTACAGTATGTATTGTATAGAAACCATTAAGTTACGAGGTTAGAGTTTATCATCTTTTATAATGAATTGAGATCTCAATAAAATGTAACCTGTAAGCAATAATAAAAAGTGGTTGTTGGATTAGAATCAAAAGAAATAAGCGCTGACGATGAAAAAGTATTGAATAAAAAATCAATGTCTCTCGCATGCTCCGCTATAATAATGTTCTTCACGCCAGTATGAATAAATTAATTGGCAAAATGAATAAATTCGTCCGAAAAGCCACTCGCAAACGTTTACCAATAAATAATGTCTGTCTACATAATTTATCAGTGTAATGCGGTGTAGAGAATTAAAATGATACACCCCATTATACATATATAACAATCGACCGGTAGCGATGTGGCCTCGGTACGAATGACCGGACCTTCGACTCGGGGTTGAAGTTATTTTACGATCAACATAGCGATAAACAGATTGTTACTTTCATATTTCTATTTTATATTAAACAATCCAGTGCCTGCCTTTTTGTTTACATTGAATTACTAGTCGTATTTGAGGCATTTATCTTTGTGCATACAAACATTTAATTTTCGTCCGATAATCCTCAGTGCCTGAAGACCAAAGTCTCCGAACAGTGCGTGTTGCCAGTGATGACCCACGGTTCTGAGACGTGGTCGCTGACTATGGGCATCATGCGGAAGCTCAGAGTCACTCAGCGTGCGGTGGAGAGGGCTATGCTCGGAGTTTCTCTAGGTGATCAATTTAGAAATGAAGAGATCCATAATAGAACCAAAGTTACCGACATATTTCTACGTATCGCGAACCTGATGTGGCAATGGGCGAGGCACATAGTCCGAAGGACCAATGGACGTTGGAGCCTGTAGGTGCTGGAGTGGCGACCCCGCACCGGACGACGACGACGATAAAGGAGGGTCGCCGGTAGCCGCTGGAGCCAGGCGGCTCAAGATCGGGCCTTGTGGATGTCATTACGTGAGGCCTATGTCCAGCAGTGAACGTCCATCGGTTGAAGCAACGACGAAGAGCGACGATACAAACATTGATAGGACAAGCTGTTCCACTAGTAAAATCTGTCTGCGCCTAAAAAGGATTGACGTATATAAAAAAAGTGTATAACAAACTTCAAATCAAAGCAAGCAAAAATGCTAAGACTTGATATTGAAACAATTACTATGATGAAGGATTGTTGTGAATCCACAACACTAAATATAATCTGTAAATACAAACTTACATATAGTCTGTGGAAAGAACAGACAAGTCCAAAAACCTTCTTCGAAAGTTACAACACAAAAGAGAACTATCTTTAAACTTGGACACAGCGAAATACACCTGTTAGAAGATCTAATCGCAGAGTTTTTATTAACTCTTAGAATTATCTCCTGAACTATTACTAAACCACGTCTTCAATCCATCGGGAATACAACAAAGATGCTTTCAATTTTTGAAGGAAGAACTTTTTTTAGGTGCGCTATGCTATTTATTTTGTAAAATTTTGAGATTTAGACAATTATCAACACGATACCTCTACTTTTGGATCGAAAAAACCACATCTCCTTAAAAGACTAAAAGAAAGAAGTGAAATTTTATCAAAGCGATATCAATAATATGAAATACAACAATTTATTATTTTCAATAACAGAAAGAAATAATGTATTAAAGTACAACAGTAGATGTATACTTTATTGAACACCACAAAAATAGGAGAAAAGAAAAATACAATAACATAAAATTTAATAAATTAAGTATGCAATTAGGCGGTCTTATCGCCAAAAGACGATCACTTCCAGACAACCCTTGCAGTTAGGGAGACAGTCAAACAAAAGAGAGAGAATGAAGGCAATGTTACTGAAGAAATAGACATATATAAAGATATGCTGTGCAGTAATGCGCTGAATACAACCCTTTCGCTTCCTTAGTCGACAAATGCCGAATTTACTTCAGCGACCGTTATAAAGACGAGCGTGACAGCTTAGTCTTATTCAATATTCACAGAATAAGGTACACAGCACGCCTATGATTAATTTTCCGTCCAAACAACCCTTAAATATAGTCGTTGAATTGAATCTGTCATATTAGAATATATAATGTACGTAAGCTAATATCGTAAGCAATAATTATGTCAAAGCTAAATCCGAGGGTCGCATAATACGAGCATATCGATATCCAGGGCTTACGTCACATAAAGTTCCATTACTCGACAATGCTGTGCGCGACGGGGATTAGGTATTTTTACTCCAACCCTTTTTTATACCATTTGCGAGCAAACCTTATCGCCACTATAAATCAGTTATACCCATTAAGCCCACCTGCCTATATTGGAAGTAATTACAATAATTTACTAACACTTAAAAAAGTTCTCATTTTCCGTAAAGGTCAAAGTACCTATGCGGGTCAAGAAATGTATAGCTTTATGGTTTGATAAAGCACAGAAAGTATGAATGAATTAATTATGCCTACAAAAATACTGTGAAGGATGAAGGCGAAAAGTTTGCAGAATAAAAAGAAGGAAAATTTATTACAGACTGAACTGATACCAGCGCTAAACTTACAAGTGAAGGAGTAATAGAAAATAAGGAGTATTTTTTAACTTTCAAAACTTGAGTAAAAAAACTAAAAACAAAACTCAACTTCTTTCAGTTGTTATATTTTAAAATAGGGAGTGGCAAATGAATGGCCCCTAAAATCAATACTGTAACACTTGAAGTGAATTGACCTAAATTTAACAAACAGATGAACAATTAATTAACTGAAAACGGAGCTGCTAGAATAAAAATACACAATTCCTTTATGCTGTAAAATTTGTGACATTTAACGAAGTAAATGTTTCATTTGAAAACGCTACCTTACCTAAAATGTCAGTTGTAAAATTTTATATTAAGACAGCGGCGTACTAAGTATTAACCCAACTCAAAGGAGAAATTTTACTATCACGGCACCTAGATAAACCAGATTTACAGATATCAAAGACTAAAGTGTTCCTTAGAGTGGCATAAAACGTTTAACTCAAATCCAATAAGCTGTGCGGGTGTAATCAGATGAAGCGAACTTCGAACACTTGGCCAAATTCGAGAGTCCGTCGTTTCAAGTGTCCTTCACTTTAGCAACGCTCTCTTTAATGGGCCGGGTTGTAGGGGACGATTTTTCACGCAAACTATTGTTTTTAATTGGTACTTATCCCTTACGATGGACCGCTATTGTAAAGTAATGAGGTATGTGAAAAGTTACTGTTGTTTGAATACGTGAAGTTTGAATTGCCCCGATATGAATGGGGTATTCACTGCGAAATGGGTCTAGGATTGCTACTATTAGAAACTTCTAGCCTTTATGGTTGGGTCTTCAGCAAATTAACTTCCCGTATTTAAATAGGAGCTCGCACAGTTTGATAAATTACTGTATGAAATGTCACTATTAGTGAAGCAGAACATTTTGACGGGTTGGATGTAGAGAACTTATTAACGTAACGAGTGATATGGAGTATTAAACGCATAGGAAAAATAAGAATTGATATAATATAACTAAATATATATGAACACATAATTATATATGGAGTTTAAATGTAAAATCACGAAATCATTTTAGTTTGTTATGATTTACATCAGCAGTCTAAAATATGTCTTTGGAGTGATAAGGATAAGTTAGACCACTATTTACCTCAGAATATGGTAAAATACAAAGGACGACATAATAAAAAGAGATTGATTTGAAGAAGACAGATGTTTTACTGAATATTTCAAAAACGACAATAGAAATGACTTCAAATTTGTTGATCAATGAATATTGTGCTACCTATTTGTTGTCTTCATTAATATCTACGTTATTAAATGAATTAGGACCATTAAATTTCCCTTACTGATTAATTGCTCTACGAGAAGGCTAATAAATGTTTACCAAATGTGCATCTTTAGTGGCGAATGTAACAGGATCTGCTGAATCTGTCGCAGTGCAAGCATATTCTAATCTGCCTGTCACCGTTATTAATTTACTGCCTGTTCTCGCCAAATCTATAAGATTTAGACGGAGAGTGTCTGCTGAGAATTCAACCTGTAAAGACAAAAATATATAAAAATAATGTTATGAATCTTCAAAATTAGTATGCCGGTTGGTAGATTCATTGTCCAGGAACGTACAAATAACGGCTTGAGGGATTTAACCTACTTGAATAATAGCAAGTCATTCTATATCATCACCAATCAGACAATGGACATAATGAATCAAACTATATCCAGTGATTCGAAAGTGCTATAAAAGCTTCAGATCACGATTTTAATAACTTCTATTGAAGATTCCATACACGTCGCCAAGAACAGATTCAGAAGGCGTTTCTTAATAAGAGAATGAATCATCATAAGAGATTGTTGCGATACATGAAGAAACGGCTTAAAAGGGAGTTCAACTAAAGAATTTTGGCTTAAATCTTCCATTCTTAACTTTTATACCTACTTTTTTAAGACATCCTATAAAGTTTGTGTGAACCCTGGCTCCTGGCAGCGCTCGAGCATTCAAAGAACCTCCGACATGAGCCCTCGAACTGGCTAACATGGTGAATGATCCAGCTACGTGAGAATGTTCAGCATAAACATCGTCAACTACCGCTGATACCTGTGAAAGTAATCAAATTTCTCAACTTATCTAAATATTAGCAACTAAATAAATCTAACATTCTTATTGCTGAATTAAATGTCACAATCGTGGGCAAGCATCTCTAAATACACAAAAATCTTAGAACATATAAATAGAAAAAAAGCTTTTATACACCGTGATGCATTATTTTTAACCGACTTCAAAAAAAGGAGATTATCAATTCGTCTGTATCTTTTTTATAAATGTTAGTTATTCATAACTTTCGACTGGGTAAACCGATCTTGATAATTCTTTTTATATATGAAAGGTGCCTCCTGTGGGGTTTTTAGTCCAGTTCTGACGATGGCATCCATAAGAAAACCGTATAAGTCTTAAATTTGCACTAAGCAAGTGCACGACAAATGGACGAATAAGTCACACCAACCGATTTCATTGATTCCTTATTGGAAAGCACATACTTTAACGTTTGTTTAATGATAGCTTGGTTAGGTTTTTATCATCAGATCCATGAAAAAGTAACGGAACTCTTCTTAAGAGCAAATTAACGATAGTCGGCAGAAACTTTTTATATCCGGATATTTGAGTCCCCTACCGTATCTTCGTTATAGTCAAGTTATTATCGTAGTAAAATATGAGGATCAATGGAACTCATTAACGGCTTACAGTATGGGTGCGATTTGTGGCAGAACATCTTACTGTTTCTAATCAAATTGCAGTATTTACTTAAGGTGTATTATGAAACGGCGTTAGCCGAGCGGGGGAGAGGGGGGGGGGGGGGNGGGGGGGGGGGGGTCAATCGAGTATTGGTGATGAGTTCGATTACTATATAAAAGACTTGGTAGCGAGGTGGCATAGTAACCGACTTGCCACATATGACGATACGAATGTAAATTTTACTTTGCAAAGTTCTTTCATTTAAACAATGTTGTCTCACGTTGTAATGTAAGTAACACGTTTTTTAGATGTACCCATATCCAGACACAATTGTTTGGTCTTCGTATTTTTATATTTGGAGTCGGTGTGAGACTCAATAAATAATAATTATAACAAAAAAGGAACCGCCTTCAAAACTTACTCTGACAAATATATTAATATTCTTTGAAAAGTAAAAAATAATTGCGTATTCTATTTTAGAGTTCTTCGTATTCTTATATTCGGAGTCGGCGTCAGTGAATGTAGGTGTGTCCCGCGTGTCCACTTGGCTCACACCTATAACTATATAGTTACGACCTAGAGTGATATATGTAGGCACCTTGGCTGACACCGTAAACAAACAAACAAACGTAAGCTCATTGTTATTTGATTACAGACAGTTATATATTCTGCCAAAAATTGCACCCTAACTGTTAGCCGTTGAGGAGTTCCATTGTTCATCATATTTAATTACGACAATTACTTGACCATACCGAAGTTACGGTAGGTGACTCAAATATTCGAATACCTTATAAAAGGTTCTACCGTGTATCGTTAGTTTGCTCCCAAGAATTGAAGACTTCCGTTACTTTGTCATGGATCCCATAATCAAAACCTAACCAAACTGTCATCAAACAACCCTTGAAGTATATCCTTCCCAATAAAAAAAGAGTCATCCAAATCGGTTGGCATGTTCTTGAGTTATTCGTACATTTGTCGCGCACGTGCTTAATACAAATTTAAAACGGTTTAGTCATGGATGCCATCATCAGAGCTGGACTAAAGAAAATTGAAAACCTCCTCCTTTTTTTTGAGGTCAGTTAATAAAAAGAGTACTCAAAAATTTTTTGCTTTTTATAGCATAAAAATTTGTTTGGAATAATTTGCTTTGAAAGCTGTTCTTTTTTGTTGAAATTTTTATTTAATAATATGATTACTGCAGTTTACATTAAATCGAAGTTACAATGTGACTGACGTGACCTGTGGAGAAAATCCATTAGGTTTACAGTAAACTCTTTGAAAAACTGTCTTCCAAAATAAAGATTTTATGCTTTTTAACCGACTTCAAAAAAAGGAGGAGGTTATCAATTCGACTGTATATCTGTTTGTGTATTTTTTTTAATGTTTGTTACCTCATATCTTCCGACTGGGCGGACCGATCTTGATAATTTATTTTATATGAAAGGTGGTGCTCGTCAATAGGGTCCCATATTTTTTAAACCAATTCTGATCATGGCATCCATGAGAAAACGGGATGTCTTAAATTTTTCATAAGCTAACTAAGCTAGCTAACTAACGCTAACTGATTTCGATGATTCTTTTTTTATTAGAAAGGATATACTTCAAGGGTTGTTTTGTGATAGTTCGGTAAGGTTCTGAAGATGGAATCCATGACAAAGTGACGGAACTCTTCAGTTCTGAGGAGCAATTCAACGATTCTCGGCAGAATCTTCTATAAGCTATCCAGATATTTGAGTTGCCTACCGTAACTTCGATATGGTCAAGTGTTAGTCGTAGTTAAATATGAAGATCAATGGAACTCCTCAACGGCTTACAGTAAGGGTGCGATTTATGGCAGAATATATAACTGTTTGTAATCAAATGGCAATGGCGTTAAGTATTTGTTGCTGCATTGCAATATTTGAAAGGGGAATTATGTGTGAAGCGGTGGTAGCCGACTCCGAATATAAGAATACGAAGAACACTGTAAAAGAATACGCAATTATTTCTTATTCTTTTTTTGTGAAAATTTTTATTTTTATACGTAGAGACCGTCGATATATACGTCGTCTATTATAGTTAACAAAGAACAACGATGTGGCACTAAAAAACTTTCGTCATAACGTATGAGTATTTAGGGAACGAGACGTGAGCATATCAGACACTGTTCAAACCGTTTAGACAAAGTTATATCGCGTTGCGAAGTTTTTTCATATCAAACACGGTACACGGCGTTTAATGAAATTTGTTTTCAAGATACTTGTTAACATATCGGTTAAACATTTTTGTATCTATATTATTATGAAGCACCATAGAATTTATGTTATTTTAGTTTCTTTCATTCATACATAGCATCACGCTTCATTCCCATAGGGGAAGGCAGAGACAATCTCCTTCCACTTGCCACGATCCTTGCATATCTTCTTGTTTCATTCTCATTAAACCTTTCAAACAAGTTCGTCAATTTAGAGTACTCTTGAGCTGGCTCTTATTTAAAATGTCCACGAACGTTCGTCTTGGTCTGCCCCTTCCAATTTTCGCATTCACTCTTGACTCATAAATCCTTTTTGTCAGTATCCTTTCATTCATTCTCTCTACATGCCCAAGCATACCTTTCTCAATTTTAGTCACTACATCTTCTTTTATACCACAACATTCTCTTATCACAATATTTCTTATTCAGTTTCAATCCACTCATACTTCTCAACGCTCTCATCTCTATCGCATTTTTTTTATTCATATACTTAAATTTAATAATAAAAATAAATATATTTATAAAGGATCAATAAATAAATTTATTTTTCGTGCATTGGCAATGAAATACTAAATCTTTACTAATATTATATATGGGAAAATAACTGTTTCTTTGTCTCACGCCAAAACTACTGAATTGATTTAAATTAAATGGTACAAAGATAGTCCAGAACCTGAGAAAGGTTGAGCTAGTTTGGTCATTTTAAGATCTAGAAGCTTGAAAACTATTTTTAGGCTGTTGATTCGATATAAGTAAATATGACATTGAAATTTTGTAAATGGTTTACCTTCATTATTATAAATGCGAAAGTAATGATGTCAGTCGTGCTTTCGCGCCAAAACTACTGAACCGATTTAAATTAAATTAATTAGATAGTCCAGAGACTGAGAATGAACATAGGCGTTCTAATGCAAAAAAAGTTTTGTAAGATGGTAGAATCGTCGTTTTTAGAGCACAAAGCTTGACACTTATGTTTTAGAAAGTTTGTTTTAGAAAAGTTTTACCTTAAAAATTATAAATGCGAAAGTAAATCGGTCTATTAAAAATCCTGAACTAATTTTAATGAAATTCGGTGCACAGATAATCTAGAGCAATATAGCTCATTAAAGTATTTATATGTATGTGCCTTAAATTTTAAAATAATAAGCCTAAATTGCTATTTCACGCAGACAAAGTCACTGAAATAGCTAGTAAATAATATTCACGATATAATAAATATAATTAAGGAAATTTTATTTAAATGTTTTGTATTATAAATATTTTGCTAATATATATGTCGGAGTGAAATAGTCTGTGGAACGCTGACGCCATCTGTCTATCGGCGGGGGGCAGACTCAATAAGTGGCAGTCAGGCGCGTCTCTCGGTAGTTCTCGAGTGACGGTCGGCCGAAGCGGTCGACTATTGAAGATGTCGCGCTCCTAGCTTTTATCATTAATAAGTTTGTGTTAATTGATATCGGGAACATTAAGTGATTGAACATTATAATCCGAGTTAATTAATAAAGTATGGAACATTAAGTGATTGAACATTATAATCCGAGTTAATTAATAAATTATTTGACTGCACCAACATTACTCACGAACGCCCACATTATTGAATTATGGATACCATTAATGACGATGTCAGCGAAAAACCTGACGCCCCTATGCTTTATGCTGCTCCTTCTCTCTTATTCTCCGACGCATGTAATAATAAATTATTACTTTTTTGTAACAATTAATTTTAAAAAATTGACTGACATTTGTATATCAGATATCATTTATTTTTATTATTTCAATGCTTTAATGAAATGCCCATCCCAAAGATTTTTAAGAAGAAATCGCTATTAAATGATAAGACCGCCTCTTGTACATGAATTTATCAGTAACTTTTGTGTTAATTTGTTATATCTTGATGTGCAATAATGTACACAAATAAGATATTATATCGTTAATCTTAGTAGTTCTATTCATGTAAGGTAAAGGTAAGTAACACCCCATTAACGTCCCACTGCTGGGCACAGGCCTCCTCACTCATATGAGAGAGGGCTTTTAGAGCATAGAGCCACCACGCTGCTCCACTGCGGATTGGCAGGTATAGTACACAAGTGCACTCTCTATTCGTTCACTCTCATAGTCCGATGTGACGGGAATCTGAGACGACCGGAGAGAGATCAGGTGCAGGACCGCCAAATTATTCCCAACTTCGGCCAAATATTGAGAAAATCTCAATATAAAACTCAATATTCATTTTTGAATTGGCCCGACCCGGGACTCGAATCCAGGACCTCATGTCTGTAGTCGAACATTCTATTCACCTAGACCAATGAGGCAGTCTATTCATGTGCACTTTTAATTTTATATTAACATATCTCCTGATGAGTGAGTGAGTGAGTTTAGCAGTCTAAAACTATCTTCAGTTTATTGGTTTTCTCCTAAAATTCGTTTGATAGTTTAAAAGTCTATAACAAACATAGGAGGAAAGAATGTTCGTGTTGATATTACGTAATTTTGTAATACATAAACACTACATTAAATTATATTCATACAGTACAAAAGTAAAGAGAAAACGTACCATTTTAATACAGAAATATATAACAACGATTCCTAAGCAAATGCAATTTTCTCAAAACAAATGTGGGTAGACGGATGAATACTTTATGCATAGGATATAAATAGATTGTCTCCAAACAAATTGCTCTGAACACGCGACTTATTGTCATGTAACGACAAACGATGTAATCTCAATGAAATTCATGAAAACGCTCCAAAGAAATAACTCTGTATAATGTGCACGATATTTTTCAACGAAACAGCAAAATAAAATTCAATACATTTATCTACACTAATATTATAAAGAGAAAAGATTTGTATTTTTGTATGTAACGAATAAACTCAAAAAGTACTGGACCGATTTTAAAAATTCTTTTTTCATTAGAAAGCTACATTATCAATGAGTAACATAGTCTATATTTAGTACTAGATTACTATAGAAATCTTTAGAAATTCCTATTAAAACCAACCGAGGGTGTAAAAAAATTAGCCATAAAATGTCTTTCATCGCATACGCTGTGAAGAGTATTAATGATAGGAAAAAAAACTGTTCGACAATATTATAGAATATATCAATATCTACAAAAAACTTTGCAAGATCTTGTCTAACTATTGTAGTTACGTCACTATAACTACAAATTGATAGAAATGCCGATCAAAACCAGACCGTGTTATCCATACCATTTATAAATAATTTAATATTCAAGACTGTCTCAACACCTGATGATTACTTTTGAATCATTGAAATCAGATATTCCATTCAAAAGATACCATGAAATAAAAATAAAAATAAAAATACATGCCGGCATAGAGTAACTAACTCGACGAGAGAGGGGCAGTGCGGGAGAAGGGGGTGCACCATTATGAACTAGGTAGCCGGTCGGCTCCTTACGCAGTGGACGCAACCAACATTGAATATTTCGAGTTTTTTTAAACACATTTTCATGCTTTATTTAAAAAAATCTTTTCACTACACTAGACCAATGAGGCAGTTGTACATAATGAAGCGTTAATATTGCTAATAATTTTAATAAATAAGGATTGATCTTTTTTCTGTCCCATCATCAAAGTCGTCATTAGTACTATCATCTGTCTTTCTTTTCAGAAGCGATCTCCTAATAACTTGTATACGTTAAAACCATCCAAACAATGTGCAATTAGAAAGAATCATACAAAGATGGTTTTAGATTAGGAAACTCATTAACTGACTCACTAATTCATCTTCAAAATCCTTCACGAAGCGTTAATGTGTGGGTTTCTTTAGTAATCCATTCAAACATCCATTCAATCATCACATCCTGTATAATAAAGAAAATAACGAATATATTTTAATGTAACTGTATGTTTTTTATAAATTAAATATTAAAATATTATCTGATATTCATCGGCCCATTCAAATATTCTTACGGTTATTGTTTACATATTGTAGTCATTATAACTGTGTATTTACTCCGAGAGATAATACGAGACCGCTGTAGGATTTGCGCTTATTTGCGGCTTTAAACGCACTTAATACAGGACAATTAAATACAGTCAGCAAAAAAAGTCCATTAAAGGTAAATTTTATAGTGAAATTTCTTTTACATCGTCTTAAATTCGTCTATCTATCACATATCGCATTACAGCTGTAAAAAGGGTAAAATGATGGTTTCGATGGCCCACATCAGCTGTTTCACGAAACCACACAATTGTCCATTCTCGTCGTCGTCGTCGTCGCTTCAACCGATGGACGTCCACTGCTCGTCATAGGTCTCACGTAATGACGTCCACAAGGCCCTATCTTGCGCCGCCTGGCTTCCGCGGCTACCGGCGACCCTCTTTATATCATCGGTACATAAGTAAGTAAAGAGCAGCCCATTACGTCCCACTGCTGGGCACAGGCCTACTCACTCATACGAGAGAGGGTTATTAGAGCATAGACCCACCACGCTGCTCCACTGCTGGTTGGCAGACATAGTACACAAGTGCACTCTCTATTCCTTCACTCTCATAGTCCGATGTGACGGTATACCGACACAATCGGAGAGAGATCAGGCGGAGGATCGACGGCTTAACGTGCTCTCCGAGGCACGGGGGTGGAGCACACCGCCAACTTCTCAACTACGGGCAAATATTGAGAAAATCTTAATAGAAAACTCAATATCCATTTTTGAATTGGCCCAACCCGGAACTCGAACCCAGGACCTCATATCTGTGGCCGAACATGCTAAACACTAGACCAATGAGGCCTTTTATCTGTCACTGTTACTCAATTATTCAATAATGTCTGACATAATTTCTGCTGTTGACAACTATCTGTTGTTCTCTTTATTGCCTAGAGAAAATGTTAGATAATAAGAGAAATTGTTTACACATATTCTAGTTTTACCGGGGATATGCAAATTTCCTCAGGATCTTTTCTTTAACAAATTTTTAAAACAAACAATTAAAGTTTAGACTAACTTTATATAAAGAAAATATAGAGAGCTTGTCCAAGACAGGTTCGCACGATGGCCTTAGGGAAATCGGAAAATGCTCTAACAAAGCGAGAATTCGCGTGTCTATGCATTTCTTATTTTCCTCATCAATTATCCTACAATACAAATAAAGTACGTTTTTATTAGTGAAAATATTTTTCTGCTAACATTACTATTAGAAATGTTGAAGCTACTTATATGAGATACCAACTTCTCATCATCATCTAGTGCCTTCTTCAAAATAAAGTTTGGCGGTCAGTATGCGGAAAACTCTTCAGTCCTGGGTAAATCTTTTTAATTATGCGTAGTTATGACTGGTCCACTCACGTATATATCCGTCATCCAATGCCGCCTCGGTCTACCAGGTGCTCTTTTTCCCGACATCATGCCCTCTAGCATCAACCGTGGGTACTCAAATAGGGATCCTCTTTGAAGATGTACGAAAAAAGCCACCTTTCTCCGCACGCTCGTTTTAGGACTTCAGCATTTGAAACGAACTGGTTCCAAGAAATCTTAAACATTTTTCTTAGAGCCCACATCTCAAATGCTTGCAGCCGCTTACTGCGTTGCTTCTTAACGACCCATGACTCGCAGCCATATAAAAGTGTGGACCAGAAATAACATTTTAGAACGCGAAGTCTTATCAGGACCAACTTATACCACATTTAATATATTCACAACGAAATTACATTTCAGTTCAACTGTGGTAATATTTGTTTATATTGCGAGTTTTTCACTTTTATATAATTACCAGCTGATTCCCGCAACTCTTTCATGCATTAAATAGGACAGGAAGAAGATAAGATAGAGCACTAATTTCGTTACCATAAAAAGGTTATAGTGAGTCAACCTTAAAAGATAAGTTGTATCGCAATATCTTTCTATACAGCGAAAGTTTTAACTATTATAAAGTTACTCGCCTTCGTAACTTCGTCAGAATCAAATTTGAAAGAGAGATAGTTAGATAACACATTTTATCACTATTAAGAGGTTGTAGGGAGTAAACCTTAAAATATACATATATTGTACTAAAATATCTGTCTATATAATGAATGTTTTTCACTATAACATAGTTAATAGCTGGTGTAGGTAACTTCGTCTGCATTAGAGAGAAAGAGGAATAAATAGAGCACTAATTTGATTAACACAAAAAGACTATAGTGAGTCAATCTTAAAAGATACATATATTGTATCGATATACCTATATCTCTATAATCACGCTGACTTTTTATTATATGATGATGATATGAAAATTTTAATATTTATTGCAACGAAAACTTTCTCAAGCTTAACATTGAAAAATGTAACGTAATAACTTTTACTAGAAAGCGTTATTCAATAATAAACGTTTCCTCAATAGGGAATATTCCCCAGCAAAGAGTATCTGAGATTGAAGGTCTTCGTGTTTATTTGGACGAAAAGTTGATCTTCAAAAAACATATAAACTACATTAGTTCTAAAGGGTATCGTATGCTTATTTTGCGAACAGCCAAAGATTTTAAACAAATCACTACACTTCTTCTTCAGGTTAACGCGTTTGAAATTTTGCTACGGTTTGGAATCCTCAGTATTTGAGCTATAAAAAACAAATTGAATATATACAAATAAAATTTTTCAAACATACATAGCATCACGTCTCATTCCCATAGGGGTAGGCAGAGACAACTTCCTTTCACCTGCCACGATTCTTGCATATCTCCTTCGCTTCTTTCATTCTCATTAAAAAATTCATACAAGTTCGTCGGTTTAGAGTACTCTTGACTTGCCCCTTATTGAAAATGTCCTGAATTTGATGCAGGAACGTAAGCTAATGTCCTGTACCTTACCCTTATGCCCCCCAAAATACTCCTAACCCCATATACCAAGCTCTCCTATCTAACTCTTATACCGATAAATGGTGGTATATCCATTCCACCCTGACCTAAATGCCGCAGACCGATAAGGGGCAGTAGCATTATCGGTGCGAGAGGGCCAGCACTGCGATCACCACCCGCCTAACAAGCGTGGTGATTATTGGCAAAACCACAGAAATAATGACAACAAGGCAACAACGGTCCCCAGTCCCCGGCAGCCTCGCTGTTCCAAGTTCTGGCAGCGATTTTGGTAAGAGATTCCGCTGCCAACCCCGACGGTCTGAATAATATGGCTCGATTATTGTGGGCACTTTCAATAACTTTTAAAATACAAAAAAGTAGTTATAGTGGCATAACTACAGTAGTTGGACATATGGTATCTGTGATTTTTTTGTAGATATTGATAGGTTCTATAATATAGTAGAACATTTTTTAATTCTATCTTCAACAGTTTTCACAGCGCACGGGATAACAGATTTTTTGATTCACATCTTGGGTTATATTTATGCATTTTACTTAGGAATCCCAATTTTTTTGAGAAAGGAATATATCCTATGTCTTTTAAAAAAACTGCAGCTTTCTAATGGTGACAAAAAAATTTTGAAATCGGACGAATAGTTTTTGTGTGTAAACGTTCCAAAAACACAAATGCTTTCCCTTTATAATATTAGTTTAGACAACAATTCACAAATAAACATGTTTCTACACTTTCTAATTTTGGCTATTGATAGAAATATGATATTCGGTATTTGATTTCATCTATATATAGCAAATCAATCTTTGGTGGTGAAACGGAATCTGTAGGAAGACTGATATAATACTGACAAAGGTTTCCATTGTTTAAAATTAACTTTAGAATATCTACTCTATATACGATTGGACGTATTTAAAGTAAGTTAAGTCTCAATATTAGCTTGGCCTGCTTGTAGGAGACAGATTGTATAGTTTAGACCCACCACGCTATTCCCTTATGCATACAAAGTGTGAGGAGACTGCTTTCGAAAACGAAGACAAACGATAGTAAAAAATCGACCCTGATTAAAAAAAGACATATTTTTTATTAAAGAAACATTATTTACAAATTTCTTATAAATACAAGTAAATGTGCCCCATAGTCTAAAAGGAAAAATGAATTTATTTATAAATATCTGTCCCTAAACTAGGTAAATACCTGTATTTTAGGCGACAGCGCCCTCCACACAATGTAAAGAACATTAGACTAAATATTTTATGTAGAATAAGTAATTAAGTCAGAAAATATATTTCATTAGCATTATTTACGCATCATGTTAGTATAGCTAAATGAAACAATAGTTTCGTAAAAAATACATGATAAAAAACCAGCAGTGAACCTCAAAATTAAAAACTTATGACGTCTCATCTCGGGTCAACGACCGGTTGCGCAGGCAGCTAGTGGTCGTTGACCCGACCTGAGATTTTAAAAAATCAGAACTGATTTTTTTTCTGTCTCATCATCAAATGTGTTATTAGTAATATCATATGTAATCGTTTTAGGAAACGGTCTCCAAACACCTTGTATACTTTATCTAAAGCAACGACAATTTAGCAAATTTGGAGTGCAAAAAATATCGAAAACTATCAATTTATATCAAAAAATAACTGCTTTATTTTTCAATTCAATGCGTTTTACAAAACCACGAAAATTAACAATTTTTCCGGATATGAAAATAGTTACATCATCTATCTGTATCTTGGTTTCTGCGACATTTTTTTTTTCGATTATAATATTAGTGGATGTTATGTTATCACAAGCTTAAATAGAAGCGCGTTTAAAGCTACGATTAAAGTATATTTTATTACACTACGACGCAAAATTAAAATGTTTATTCTGTAAACTTACCCGGCAAAAGCTGGTGAACGGAGTAATCTGTAAACAAGGAACAAAAATTAAACTTTGCTATAGTTTTATACAACCAGCCACTGCGAATTCTGTTACAGAAGTTTTAAATGCACATAATAAGGATTTACCTGAGGATTGCACACAAGTTAAATGAGTTTTGCTCTTGTTTTACGCTGTTTTTCTTATAAAAAATATCGTTAATATAATCTAAAAACGTTATAGTTGAATTAAATGATTAAATGAAGTTAATACCGAAATGGAAACCAAAGATATAATTAGAAAAGAAAGAGGGTAAATATATCAAGTGTTAACATGACTTTGTTATTAATTTTTTTAAAAAAACAGTTAAATCAATGACCGTGGTTATATCTAAAGGTACGTGACAATACATTCTTGGCTATGTAGCCTGATTTACATAAAAACTCAAATGTTTACGTAATATCGTAACTACCCACGCCCAAAGCCTCTCAGAAGTCTAGATCGACATAATTTGAAATTACACTAAAATTGCTCTATCGGGAATCTAACTTAGATAACGAAGTGAATAGCCGGTAAATCTGACGCTTTATAATTTATATATTTATAATATAAACATTTCATTGTTTAAAAATCCATACATACATAGATAGCATCACACCTCATTGTCATAGGGGTAGGCAGGGACCACATCCTTCTACTTGCCACGATCCTTGCATATCTCTATCGCTTCTTTTATTCTCATTAAACCTTTCATACAAGTTCGTCGGTTTTGAGTACTCTCGACCTGGCCCTTATTTAAAACGTTCGCCTTAGTCTTCCCCTTCCAACTTTGCCATTCAACCTTGACTCATAAATCCTTTTTGTCAGTCTCTTTTCATTCATTCTCTCTACATGCCCATGCATCCAAGCATACCTTTCTTAATTTTAGTAGTAACTCACTACATCTTCTCAACATTCTCATCTCTACCGCATTTGTTTTACTTTTATGCTTCTTCTGCCATACCCAACTTTCACTACCATACATAAGTGTTGGCACCAACACTTCACCATGCACAGCTAGTCTGGCCCTTTGAGACACCGTCTGGCTATTCATAAAGGCGTGCAGAGCACCATTTACTATATTCCCTGCATTCACTCTCATTTCTATATCACTTTCACATGTAAATATGCAGATTTTATTAATGAAAATGTAGCAGTCTATTAACATGCTACTGATGGGAACAGGCCTCCTTGGTTATGACTAAGTGAGGAGTGAGGGTCTTAGAGCTGGACGCTTCTTTGGTATTTTACACANTTATTTCTTACTCTGTCACTCAGTTTTAATCCACTCATACTTATTTAAAAAGCTTGCTTTATTTTCGTTATGTAGATACATAAATAGATGTCTCAATTGTTAATACCCTTAACGTCCCACAACTGGCATATTTTTGTTATTATTTTTTCTATATTCGGACTTCTTAATTTCTACTGTGTAATTTCAAATATTAAAAAGCAAATTTGCGTTATCCCTAATTGGCTTTATTCTATAAGTATATTAAACGTTGGATTATAAAAATAAATATACATACCATCACGCATCATTCTCATAGGGGTAGGCAGGGACCACATCCTTCTACTTGCCACGATCCTTGCATATCTCTATCGCTTCTTTCATTCTCATTAAACCTTTCATACAAGTTCGTCGGTTTTTGAGTACTCCTGACCTGGCCCTTATTTAAAACGTTCGCCTTAGTCTTCCCCTTCCAACTTTCCCATTCAATATTGACTCATAAATCCTTTTTGTCAGTCTCTTTTCATTCATTCTCTCTACATGCCCATGCATCCAAGCATACCTTTCTTAATTTCAGTAGTAACTACTACACTACATCTTCTCAACATTCTCATCTCTACCGCATTTATTTTACTTTTATGCTTCTGCCATACCCAACTTTCACTACCATACATAAGTGTTGGCACCAACACTTCACCATGAACAGCTAGTCTGGCCCTTTGAGACACCATCTGGCTATTCATAAAGGCGTGCAGAGCACCATTTACTATATTCCCTGCATTCACTCTCATTTCTATATCACTTTCACATGTAAATATGGAGATTTTATTAATGAAAATACTTGTATGATATTACATTTTGAGATATATACATAAGTAAATGCCTCAGTAGTTATGTAGCAGTCTATTGACATGCTACTGATGGGAACAGGCCTCCTTGGTTATGACTAAGTGAGGAGTGAGGGTCTTAGAGCTGGACGCTTCTTTGGTATTTTACACATACCCCAAAATTATTATCGAGATATGCAGAATAGTTCACGATATTTTCCTTCACCTAAAAGCCCAATGGCGAATTCAAATCCGCGATTTCTCAAATCAAGAATTCACTTTTCTTACCACTAGACTATCAAGGCTTTCGATGCCTCAATAACTTGAGTACAAACTCTATACAAACAAAATCACGAACACCAGCTAGTATATTTTAATATGAGGATCAACTAGGCTATACAATCCAGTAAAAGCCACACTGATCCAAGAAGGACACTTAGTTTTATGTGTAGATACAAAAGTTTGGATCCTGGGTAGACACTACTGATGCTTTGTTAAACATATGTGCCTCATTTTTCATTAAAATTCTATAACATGAGCATGTTTTTCGGTGAAGGAAATCATCGTGAGGTAACCTGAAAAAAAGGTATCCCGGATGTAATTCTGCAATATATTTAGTCTGCTAATCTAACTTGAAGTAGCCTGGTGGATCTATTCTCTAAAAACCCAATCTTCCTTGAGAGAGGAGGACTGTTCTCCTCAGTGGGACGTTAATACACTCCTACTTTACTTACATTTTGAAGCACAAGCACAAATGTTGTATAGTACAAGCATTTTCTGAGTTATCCGCAGAATTGTCCGTGGCACCTATCGGTTGACATGGTCGGTTGAACGTAGAATAAGTATTTATGTGGTATTTTATAAACCATGAGTGATTATTTATGTTTTTGATTATATAAGTTCTGTGAAAAACAATGAAAACCCTTGAGACAAGTTTTATTTTAAAGATATGAGCATATAGAAATACAAGACGGACTTTTTTCACTATCTCAAGGCTTAGCGCAACATGACGCTACACCGGAGTCTTAATTTAACTAACAAAAGATAAGACATTGTGTAGTTTAACTATTAGTAAACATAAAATCATAACATTTAGTAGTCTTTCGTGATCATTTAAGTCGCAAGAGTCACTTTAGCGTCAAGTAGCCCGCAGGGCAATCGACGCAAAAAAAGCTTGTGCGCGGGCGGGGCAAGCGACGGTTCTTTCCATTAACAAGCGCGGACAAATTACTTAGTTAACTAAACAATACGGCCAGACAGTCAAAACGGATAAGTGTATCCTGCCAACCAGCAGTGGGGCAACCTGGTGGGCCTATGCTCTAAACCATATCTCATATACTGATATAAGAGGAAATCTGTGCCCAGGAAACAAGATACTGTAAGTATAGTAATCTGCTTGAATTACAATAACTTTTATTACCTCTCATAAAAAATATAATTACCGGCAAAAATAGGACAATAAAATTTCTTTATGAATACTTAATCCAATTATAGATACAGAAAAGTCCTTCAGCGTATTAACTTCATTAATAAAATCTACAGAAACCATTATCCACGTTAATGCCCTTCGTCGTAAAGAAAATTAAAATTGAACGTTGATTACATTTCTAGCTAAAAAATTAACATTTTCTCTTTAAAAAATTAGTTGTTTCGCACAAACGACTTTCAGGGAATACATCGTCATTGTTATTTTAGTATTTGTTATACAAACGAGTGGTATATTGTAAAAATCGACGCTTTACCGAGAAATCTTAGGTCGAATCCACTAAATAATTCAGTATTCAACATCAATCTAGCCCGAAGTGGATATCCATAAATAAATACTGGAACGATCTATCTTTATTTTGGTAAAGTATTACTTTTAAAATACAGCAGCTAAATCTGAATGTCTGGCCTGAATCTTACTTCGTAACTGTTAATTTGAGCTAGATTTTCTAAAGACAACCTTTTGTTTTCCATTTCCAATATATGGTCATGCTTTCCCTTTATATCTCTTGCAGTCTTTTTAATATATGTAATGTTTATGTGCGTGTGTATGTCACAGAACTATTCCTAAACGACTAGAATAATTTTGTTGACAATTTGATCCGATAACTAACCCATTTATCCATATCTCCACGGGATTATCAACTATGCAAATGACGCTGTATCAGCTAGTATATTTATATCATATATTTCAATGGTATTTCTATTTCAAACCTTTTTAAATAAAATTAAGTGATTTGTACAAAATAACCTACACAAATAATATAATAAAGATCAATTCCTATGCCATCTACAAACTTCTTAGATTCTTTATATATAAAGATACTTTTGAAGCTTTTACGTGAGCTTTCAATAGATGACAATATACAATTTATACTATACTGTAAATGATTAAGAAATGAATACTATTTAAAGAAATATTTACGAAAATAAAGTGATACTTTACGGTCTTCAAGTTTATAAAATATTTTAAAGTTTAGTAGATAAAATATATGGAGAGAGTGAACTAATTGTGATTATTAATAATCAATACGGACGCTTTTATCACCTGATTGCAAGTGATTATAATCTTCTTAATATTATCACTTAATATTATTACAATTAGAGGTAATTTGCCTCTTACAGTTTCTATAAATACAACCATTTTTTAGCTACGTCTTTGCTGGTAGGTTGGTAAATAGCCACGACCGACGCCTCATCACAATCCAGAATCCAGACAACTTATAAAGTGCAATTTGCTAAGTTTTTTTTATTGATTACCGCTTTTACTGTGCTTATACTTGATATCAAATGATAATATAGCCTAAGATAGAAGCTTATCTGGTAAGAAGCAATTTACTACTTATTGTCTCTACACAGCATCGTACTGGAACACAAATCTCTTGTTTGGCGGTACATCTTTGCTGTAAGGTGATAACTAGGTACAACCGTTACCTCTCACCAGTTCAGACTCAAACACATTCTTATATATGTCGTGCATTTGATAACTTCCTTCTTACCTCCTGAATCCTCCTCCTGACGGTGAGTTTGTGCCACTGGTGGTCATCGAAGCGGGTCTTCGAAGGTTTGATATGCATCTCCTGTTTACCATTACCAAGACCCATCGTCAATGACAATCCACCGTCTCGTACCGCCAGATTCAAGTAATCTGCCTCATGACCTGGACAAGAACGATCTATTTTTAAATCTTTTTAGCGCATATTTAAAAATACAATATAAGGTACAAATCTGATATAACGAAACTGGAGAAACTTGGTAAATATTCCTTATAGCAAGTAATTTGTTATATATACGTCATCTACAATTCGTTTTAATAGTTAAATAACTTGTTGCTTAGCATCAAACCACAAACATTGACCATAATGAATTGTGCTATGAAATTAGAATACATATAAGTGATTGATACTTTATTGCACGTTTTTAGTTACAATATACAATAAAAATAACTTAAATATAAGTACAATAGGTGGTCTTATTGCTAGATAACGATTTCTTTCAGACCTGGTGTAAAAGGATAGTAGGCAATAAAATAAACACACAAATACTAATATATAAAGAAACTTATATATATTACAACGGATTTCACAAAATTCCACCCGTAAGGGGGGTAGCGGGTGGAATTTTGTAAAATCCGTTGATGAATGCGAAAAATCATAAAAGAGTAGCAATTCACAGCAAACAACTGGCGTTAAATCTAGTAGCCAGGAAGGGTAATTTATAAAAGGCTATAACGGCACAGTGTTTCAACGTTAACCGAACGCTTTGACCACATCATATGAAAGGTATTACCAAGAATTCTGAGATGGCTAGGGCACGCAGAGAGGATGAATGAAAGGAGACTGACAAAAAAGATTTATGAGTCAATAGTGAATGAGAAAGTTGGAAGGGGAAAACCAAGGCGAATGTTCCTGGACCACATCTAGGACATTTTAAATAAAGGCGAGGTCAAGAGTACTCTAAATCGACGAACTTGTGTGAAAAGTTAAATGAGAATGAAAGAAGCGAAGGAGATATGCAAGGATCGTGGCAAGTGGAAGGACGTAGTCTCTGGCCATCCCTATGGGAATGAAGCATGATGCTATACAATACTAAATGCATTGAGTAAGAAATTAAATTAAAAATATATCTACGATGCCACACATGTCACTGAGAACAGATCCAGGTGGCATTCTTAAAGACGAGAAAGAAATAGGAGGTGTTGGTCACGTCCCTCAGATATGAGAAAACGATTCAAGGAGGATACATGTAGGCATTGCTTTACATACCAGTATAAAAGAGTAGACCATTTGGTTGTCGTGTCTTGAAGTAGAGAGAAATAGCATCCTGTGTGCTAACGATGGGTTCTCCGCCGGTCTGTGTGAGATCATACGACAGGAATTCTGCACCACGAAATGTTGCCTCAGAAGGGGCTTTATCTGAAACAAAAATGATTTTCTCAATTTCAACTATTAGTTCACACTTTCCCTATATATCATCTGGTACCAAATTTCAATCTTAATAATATTTCCTTATTATTTATCTTTCAGATGTGACAGTTGAGCCCACACAGTCATGTGAATTGGAGAATATACATTCTATGGTTTATGATATTCCGAGTACCACTATGTTAATTTAGTTAGTCAAGTTTAAAATATCCTCAAGACTCTATGTCACGATAAACGCATTAGAAGTCAATTTACTAAATTTCAAATCAATCGGGTGTTTAATTTTAAAGAGCTCTTGATGAATCAATGATTGGTATTTTTCTTATGTAAATAACATTTTCATCAAAAATCTCAAATAACCAACCTATAGCCACTTGTAAAGGTATAAACTAAATATGAAATATACGACTACAGAAATGAAGGTATGCTAGAACAACGTATAAGGCTAAGAATTTATAATTCCCTTCTAACTAATTGAAGGGAGGTACTTTAAAGTTTGCTTTATGCAGTTTTAATCGTCTTCAAAGTTGGCCGACACCTGAAAGAAGCGGAATTGATTAATGACTTCAAGTTTGCTTCGCAAGTTTTGTATAATTTGCTAACGACTTGGCTGCAGTTCACAGCTCCCGTACAGTGTGATTTAATATACATAACGATCATACTACATCAAGTATAGGTTCTCTTAGCTGATTGAATGTTTAAGTACACTGCATAAATGACTTTCGATTCCATTTAAAAATACAACGTCACAAATCACCCGTTATAAAGGGATATGTTTAGATTCCCTCTATGTCATCTTTTTCCCTTTAATTGGCTCTCCATTACTGAAGATCAACAGAAAATTCTTTAAACTTCTCCCAGTCTATGGTTAATCGAAAAGGTCAACCATATGCTCCTGCAAAGTCCAAGTGTTAAACTTAAACAACAATGTACTCTCTCTCACTCTCTTCAACCGATGGACGTCCACTGCTGGACAAAGGTCTCACCTAATGATACCCACTGTGCCCAATCTTGTGCCGCCATCTTGTGGGGGTCTGCCAACACTGCGCCGTCCTGTGCGGGGTCGCTATTCCAATACCTTCGGGCTCCAACGTCCATCGGTTCTTCGGATTAATTGCCCCGCCCATTGTCACTTCAGCTTGGTGATTCTCAGGGCTATGTCGGTGACTTTGGTTCTCCTACGGATCTCCTCATTTCAGATTTGATCGCGTAGTAAAACTCCAAGCATAGCGCTCTCCATCGCACGTGTGGACCATAGTCAGCGACCACGTTTCCAATCCATAGCTGACCACTGTCAACACGCACTGTTCGAAGACTTTGGTCTTCTGGTACTGAGGGATATTAAAGGAAAATGCGAGGAAAGTGCGAGGTATAATGCTTATTAATATATATTGTATCCATGATAGAAGCTTAAATAAAAACGAAAGCCTTCGAACATCTCCCCCGAAACCCTGGCTTTTAGTCTCATTGGAAAACTTCAAATCACATAGTATTCGATGAAGTAGACTATGTTCTAAGTCCAAAGAATTGCAAATGCCTCCCCTTAATAAGTGAAGCAATGATATCAGGCAGATAGCCGGTGGGATTAGGATGCAGGTGCCGCAAGATTGGGCCTTAGGGAAATCATTAGAACAGACCAATGTCTAGCAACGTATAATCAACGGTTTGGCTCATGGCTAATATATAAAACTATTCCAAAAATAAACAAAGTAGCAAGTTACAAAGAAAAGAGACACTTTTTATAACTCAGTCTAGAATATTTGTTAATAAATTGAATCACTAAATTTTAGATTGCATTTACTTTTAAGTAAATTCTATAACAGGCCTCCTCACTCATACGAGAGAGGGTTTTTAGACCATAGACCCACCACGCTGCTCCACTGCGGACTGGCAGGCATAGTACCCGAGTATACTCTCTATTCCTTCACTCTCAAAGTCCGACACGATCGGAAAGAGATCAAGCGCAGGACCGACGGCTTAACGTGCTCTCCGAGGTACGGGGGTGGATCACACCGCCAAATTATTCCCAACTTCAGGCAAATATTGAGAAAATCTTAATAGAAAACTTAATATCGATTTTGAATTGGCCTGACGCGGACTCAATCCCAGGACGTCATGTCCGTAGTCAAACATGCTAACCACTAGATCAATGAGGCAACAGGTCGGCTCCGGTCTCTGCCGTCTCCGGGGAATGGTGGCTCTTTCCCGCTCTCACTGAGCTCTCTCTTCTTGATCATGACGGATTTACAGAAGGAGACTATTGCCTTCCACTAAGCCTCCTTCGCCAGCATCTCCGCTAAAACAACTGGTAAGGAGAGGTCGTTCCTAATTTCCCTGGCCCAGTTATGACGTTCCAAGGTCCATGCAGGACACTCTTCCAGGGTGTGCTGGGTGTCATCCTATTCCCATCCGCAGTGGTGACATTATGGCGTTTGCTCTCGTCCTATCCGAGCTGTTGAAACGCAGAAATGACATATCCCTGATAGTGGGATCTTGGAGTCAGTCGCCAGCGGTCACAAAAGGGGTTGTGTCCGTTTTTTTAGTACTCAAACGACTCCAGGAAGACGGCGGGTTAATGTGGTCTTAATCTACCGTGGCAACACCTATTACCAGCAAGAGGTATCGCCTAATAGGAGGAGCCTGAAAAGCTCAACGTGGCGGAGGCCCCGGCGAATTTTCAGGAGATTTAGTGAAAAATACCACATAACCCGATCTATCCTCCTAAAAAGGTCGGTATCTTAAAAAGATTTCCCCCTCGACCAAAAAAAAGACCAATGAGGCAGCACTTGTATGAGTGAGGAGACCTGTGCCCAACAGTGGGACGTTAATAGGCTGCTTTAAGTAGCAGTAGCACCTTACCTTACCTTGAATTCTAAAAGACATAGTAGATCCCAAAGATTTTATGTTGCTTAAATAAATAATCATTTTTATAAGATAGATACGGAATATATATAAAAACTTACTGTTGCGATTTTCTTTCATTAATAAAACAATTTTACGCGAAATTCGGAATTACTAGAGCAACTAAAACTAGTATATTAACAATTAATTAAACAGCAGACGCCTCACTAATCTTAATTATCCAGAAATGGATGCTGTGAGGATAGGGATAGATATCTATTATTATGTCGGTACAGGTGAAATAAATTTGACTTAGCATTACCTAGATAATATTAAGAAGTTTATGGAATGTAATCAAACTACATAATCTACTTTGACAGAGTCATTCACTTTAGTTAAGGTGAGTATGTAATCTAATTTCTAATTTAATTAACAGAATAACTTACTAAGAAATATAATAGATACGTATTTTTCTTGAAAATGAATCCATCTCTAGGGGTCGCAGTTTACGATTTCTATTACAAAATAGTTCTAACATTATTAAACGGATGCTAGTTTTCTTACTTATCCGATTAATAAATGTGAAAATTAATAATGAAACAACCACAGAAAACGCAGGGAAACTCTGAAAAAGTTTCCCTTCGTTTTCTATGGCATCTATGATGGACTCGCAGGCTCAGTGGTTCGAGTACCTGCTTTGCTAGCAGTTTGAGTTTCGCTACGATGCTGTGTAGAAACCATAAGGGTTTTATCTTGGCAGATAAGCGCGCTTTCATCTTGGATTGTATCATCACTTACCATCAGGTGAAATAACAGTCAAGCACTAAACTGTCAGCAATAAAAAAGTCCTATTCTAGTCTTCGTATATAAAGATTGTTCTCCCATAAGTCATAAATGGCTACTAACAACCTGTTTACATCCTAGTGGCGAGCAAAAGCCTACACACTAACAGAAGAGTTGGGGCTTGGAGCTTTAACCCAATAAGTTGCTTCAATCTGCATTAAGTAAGCTTCAAATGCACCAGAATTGTTCTCTGGATATGAAGGCACTTTGTTCGCGCCATCTGGTACTAAGCATTGGTACCTCGGAAGCGGCGTATTCGCGCCATCTGCAAGCTTTCCGACGTACTAATGCGCTTGTTATTGGGAAGCAGCGTATCTACCACTAGAGAGCACATCAGCGCCGTACCATAAGCATGGAGCAATATAGCTTATCTATTGTCTATAGTCTGGGTGTTACCAACCTCGAGGCGTATTGGACGGGCTAAGCAAGACCGCCTAGTGGGTTTTTGTCTTGTTTTGTCGGGAAAAGTGCTGTAGTTCCACGTGGTTTTGGGTTTTGTGATGCCGTCGATGAAGTCGTCGCGTTAGAAACCCTCTCGTAGCCTCTATTGTTAACAAAACGAAGTGCAGCGGGTAAACTCGGCCACAGGTTATTCGGCCAACGTGGTGGCCTCAGTTTTTGAACATTTCTGTGCCTGGTGGTCCTCCTGGACCGCCTTGGAGTGGATGAGAAGACTGGCATCGCCAACAGCAGCTTTCACATTCACATATACAAAATACACACCCACGTGAACATTCACCTGCCAGAGGGTCGTCGCCGACTGAGGGGAATGGCGTCCTGGGACTCCAGGTAGGTGCACAGCTGTTTGACATCTAAATGGAATCGCGCATATAACTTCTCCTCCGGCTGTCAACGGTGGTCGAGGCTCCCATCACCATTTATGGGCCCTGGTGGTCTTGGTAGCCTCATTCGATCGGACACAAGCCGGCGCGAACACTCTTCATGACGCTTTCCTACACTAAAATATTTAAAGACGTCCAAAAATTCAGGATCATTATTCTTTAAACTATGTCAGTAGACTTGATTTTTCAATAGGGACCCTCATTCCAAATTTGATCACGTAGAAAACTTAAAGCATAGCTCTCTGTAAAGCAGAGGTCAGACGAGAACTGCTTGATAAATTCTAAGTTATAATATGATATCCCAAGTAATAACTCGTACCGACAATTTTTATTGCAACTTGTGAATTTTTAACTTCAACTTGAATATTGTTTAAGAGCATCCTTGTGAGTTATATAACAGTTGCAATTTTGCTTAGAACAAGTTCAGCATATCCTTCACCGCGAACCGAGTTGCTTCGCAGTTACTAATTGGATGTGCCTCCATTGTTTATATCTGTATAGTAAAAACTAGCTTAGCTGAACTGTATTTTGCTGGTATTACTTACTCGTATACTCTGGTCTTATTCATTTTCGAGATTATCTTGCCTATTAGCCTTGGTTATCTTTTTACCTTTTCAAAATACGAGGGAACCAAAGACAAAAATGTAATTTTAAATATATAATGTGGTGTAAATCAGTCTGAACAAAGTGATCCTCTTTATTATGTATTTTAACACAAGCTTCATCACTCTCAAGAGAAAAGGCTTCAGGGTATATACAAAGCGCACGGTTCCAATAATTAATTATGTCATTTTTTCAATTTAAGTATTCCGTATAATTTTTAATCAGCTTTCTTATGAAAAGGCCTTTTTGGATCATCATTCATTCTTCCAAAGCAAGGAAAGCACAGAAAATTATTAACAATTTATGGTTCCATCTCCATTAATGAAAGGCATCATTATATTATTGCCTATATGTTTCTCATGTAGTTCTTGAACCCAAAAGAAAGTAGAGTAACCCGTTTTAGTAAGATTACGTCGCAAAATTATTATCTAAGCCGTATTTCAAGTCAATCGGGTAAATAGTTTTAGCACCTGAATAAAGCTAGCCAGTAAATCTCCCGTCGAAATTAGTCCAACTGTCTCAGAGATTATCAAGAACATTAATGAGAATATAGCTTAAAATACAGAAATTTGTTTTGTCTAAAAAATAATTCATATTAGACAACATCTATTATAATTGTTACATTTGTGGTCCCCTTATAAGAAAGGGTTGAATATTAAAGTCATCTTGGTTCTCCGTCATGAAGCGATCAAGCCAAAGCAATCTTAACTGCAGTCAGTAAATAATAACAGTCAAATTCTACCCTAGTTATCTAATTTGTATAATATCAAAACCACTATCACTTTAATATACTCGTACGCTTTCAAAGACGAGAGTCAACAAAACAGTTCAAGTCTCTGAGATCCTATATTAAAGTGAATATAGGACGTAGAAGCTATGTTTCACAGTAATTATATTTGTTTGGGACTTCCAACTTGCGTTTATTACAAGTCCGTTTCCTGAATGCAACTAATTGGATGTCGTTATGTGTATATATATATTGTGTGTGTAAATATGGATACGTACATAAGTGTATTTTTTTTACGCTTGGAAATGCATTTATACACCCCGACTGGCGTGAGGAGTGGAGGTCTCGGCGAGGGGGAGACCTCAGAAAGCCCATTAAAACACCCAGATTACAATTGGCAATGCCCCGTACACAATGACACACACACAGCGTCTTCGCCGGCGAAGACGAGGTCCCGCTATCTAACGCACCCCGGCCGCAGCCCCCAACCGCGGACCCATGGGTGTCAAGACTAAGCACCAATCCGATTCTCCTTTTCAGCAGCAGCAAACGTTTCTCTAAGCCTAGGTCCGAGCCTCGCAGGAGGCGCTCTCGGTTACGCTGTCAAAGCCAGTAGGGCTAACAGCAACTACACACTTCGACTTCGCACATTCCTCTCTGATGGCCTGGATGAGCTCGACCAAGAGTACACGAAGTCGGCATGACGAGTGCAAATATACGCCGCCTGGAACTCCGTTCGTCGGCGGTGAGAGGGAGCATTGACTGCGTTTTTCCACTCTCGCTCGTGGGTCTCTTTCAGCGAGATGACCGTCTCACAAAAGAGGGCTACTTCTAACCAGCATATCTCACTGGACAGCATCCGCCTCTAACGCTTTCCACCAGAAGGTGACGATAATCGGCGCGGATCTTTACCCACGCTGCACATTCTGCTAAAGTGTGGTGCGTTGAGTCAACAGCGGTACCACACTCGTTGCAGGCAGGTAACTCTTCATGGCCAATTCGGTGCAGGAACTTTCCGAAACAGCCGTGTACGGTTAGAACCTGCAAGAGTCTGTAAGAGCCCCTTAGCCCGTTGTAAGCCATTATTCCATAAGCGTATGCATGAAGGGGTGGATGTCATATAATAATTATAATTTATTACCAAGTCAGTAAAAACATTGCCGTTATTAAGGTATTTATTGCCAAGGTATTAAATTTGTCAGATAAGGGAGGAAAGGGGAAAACGACAAGTCGATGCCAATTGACAACTTCAACTAGTCGTGGTACCTTCTGCTAGTGATTTAGATGAGGGAACTTGTGACTTTATAAACGCTTAGCCCTGGCTAGATACTTGACTTTTTGGAGATTATTTAGAAACTGAACTTCTAAATAATTTCCAAAAAGTCTCATGCAGAAGGCAATGGAATACCATTGCAACTATTTTTCCCAAGAAAGTCAACATCGAATTGTACCAGTTCGTGATGACCACAACCGTTCTCTCAAGACAGCATCAGCTAGTAAGAAGAAGAACTTAAGTTTTTTATCCATTCATGAATAATTACGTCAAAATAAAATCAAATAAAAATTCTTTTCTTTTTTAGATTGTATTTCAAATCGGAGGGAAAGACATTCACTGATGTAACTTGCTTTAGTCTAAATTGTTTTGATGTAGGTCTACTGCACAGTATTCTGAGTAGTCTAACTTTAGAAATCGAATTTTATATTTTGTCGCTGTGGGTTATTAGTTATTTACATTGAAACAAACACTAGCTTTTTTTTAATTCTATTCATCCGCGTATGTTCAAATATAGTTTTTTCTTCTTCTTCCGAAAAAGAGATTCAAAGGCTGCTTTTAAACTTTAAGAAGTTTACCGTAGATAACGTAGGAATTGACTTTAATTTCTTTATATAACTTGTTAAAATCATTTATCATTATCAGATCTCTTGCTAGACTGATATGATGTATATTAAAGAGAACCTTTTCATAAGAGCCTCTATAATTTTCCCCTTGATTTCAATATAATAGCATTGAAATCCAACGTTTTTATCCAATTACTTTCCCCTCTCTTAGCAGCCTTGATCATTCTTTTGTTGTTCACGGCGCTCGAGTGGGTTTAATTCATCCGTATCAGTTTTCCAGTGCGAATGTTTTCTGTTGATAATCCTTGTTTGTTTTGTCTTTACAATGTTATTCCCCGGGATAATCCTTTACTTTATTTATGTAGAGTATATCAAACAAAACTCACATTGCAAATGTATACAAATAAAAATCAAGTGTGTAGTTGTAATAGCAAATAAGGCTTTTATCTTTGTAGGTATATGTAAGACTTTTAGTATCGTTTACTTGACTAAATTGTGACCTGAGTAATAATTTGGTTTCGGGCCCTATTTGCCGATTTTTATAGTCTATGAAAGGCAAAATAGTTAGACACATGAATTTTTGTTACGAATCGTGGGTTTGAATACTCGACAGGTAACAATAAGTTCTCTTTGTAAAACTTACGTGTCTGAATATGGTTTCAATTCATCATTGTGCTTTTCGGTGAAGGATAATCCTCAGTGAAACTGTGTGGGGGGGGTCTGTGCTCTAAAAACCCTATGAATATTTTGAATAACGAGACTTGTATGCAACAGTGAAGCATCAATAAACCGCTAATCTGAATTCTGTGTGCTTAACCTTTCCTGTCATAAAGATACCATGAAAATAGTAAAGTATTTGGCTTTAGTACGCTACAGCCGATGGAGATTTAAGACGCACTTTGAGTGTTTGGTCCCTAAGCTAATTAGAGGAGCGGGGGCTCTGAGCAAGCTTCTGCCAAGTGTTCGTAAGCTGCCGCCGCATATATGCAAAAGTCTGACAGCTAAATCTCGAACTCTATTACATAGAGTACAACCTGTTATGGCTGTCAGAATGATCAGAGGCTACCAACCATCCAATGCGCGGCAGCCATCCAGGTGTTTTGGCAGGGACTCCGTTCTAGGAGTTAGTAATAAAGGCTGGTGCCTACTTGCGGGGGATACACTCCTCGCCGAATATAGAAAGGATGATGGTGGCAATGATTTGTGCAAGTCTCCTTATTTGATAGATGGAGGAGTCAGCTCAGAGAACCGACGGCAAGTCGCTTATTAATAGAAGCGTTGAGGCTAATTTTGGGACAGTGGGTTGAGCGACGATACATTCCACCTTACGCAGCTCCTCTCTGAGAAGTGTTACTTCGGGAGATACCAGTGTAAGATCGCCAGGAGAGTAGAAATCGAGTAATGTAACCAGCGCGGTTGTGCTATAGATACAGCACAATATACGTTGGAGGTATGCCAAATTTGGGATGTACCTCGCACAGCACTTGTGAAAGTCGTGGGTGGCCTTTCCTTGTCTTCTGACTCCATTGCCCGCTGAGTGACTCTTAGTCTTCTCACGAGGCCCATATTCAGCGGCAATGCCTCGGAAGCATATGTAGTCGCTGGCAACATGCACTGCGCGAAGACCTTAGTCTTCAGGCACTGAGGAGTTGTGGGTGAAAAGAAGACCCATAGTTTCCCGAACAATGCCCATCCGAGGTGGATTCGGCAGTTGATCTCTTTTTCAAAGTTGCAGCTGCCTATTTGGATAATACCTAATTTAACTCTTACCGGATAAAAATTTCAACCCAGCTTAAAAAAGGTTGTTATTTAGACATCCTCAAATATTCATGAAAATATAAAATAGACTTGGGCGTCACCTCAACAACCTTATTGTTGGAATGGGATCTAAAATAAAAATATGCAAACAAGGCACAGTTTACAAGTTCCCAACATTAAAGCGAGAATAAACCGGGAGTGATTTGCATACAGTGCGCGCTGCGAAATTGAGTTTCTCTTCTAAAACCAATATGGCCGCCGCCCTAACGAGACCATTGACACACAATTCAATTTAGTCCGTGAAAATACGTATAAGGTCACTATTTATTGCGGATATCAAAGCCCATTTTTCTTTTATTAATTAGGAGGCAATTTACCTCTTATGGTTCCACAGCATCCCACCTTCCCATCAATCCAAACTCAATCACCTCCTGACGGGAATACGTTGAATTAACAATAACCCTGTATATAAGGACAGATACGTTAATAGCGGAGAGTATCTTCTTTTTTTTGTCGCTGGGAAATGCAATTTACGCACTAACCCTGCCCGATAACCAGTCAGAAGTGTGGGACTCGGCGACGGAAGGTCTTGCAATACCCACTAAAACCCAGCGGAACCGTCTGCATCCATTAGTAAGGCAACAGGTGTTCAGCTTTCACATTCTGCCCTGGTGTCCCGGATGAGGCCGACGGAGCGTGAATCCGCCGTCGGCCTCATCCGGGCGGGAGGAGATGCGCAAACATGCGCCACCTTGTATTCCTCCTCCTTCGGCGGTGAGGGGGTGCATCCACTGCATTCTCCCTCTCTCTCTCGTGAGCTTCCTTCAGCGAGACTGCCGTCTCGCAAAAAAAGGCCACTGCCGCCCACCATCTCTCGCTGGAGAAAGCAGAGAGTATCTAGTAATAATAATTCATGGTAACTTGTCATTCGATATGTCTGGTTCTAAATAAAATATTACATTACAGATTATAAATTAGGTTTTTTTTAATATTTCTTTATAATAATTGTATGCAAAAATATTATTTTAACATTAAAATCCAATAATTTGGATGTTTTATAGAAAAATATATGAGTCTCTAAGGCCATACATGCTAGTACCAGTTAAATGTAGGTTGATTTCACAACAGCATTCGTAAATTGTACAAAAATATAACATTGAAAGCTCTCGAACTACACAAAATAAAATTAAAAAAAAAAAACAAAAAAGCGATCGGAAAAAGTACAGAATGTGACGGCTCTGAAATTGAATTTCCAATTAAATGACGATCCCGAACGGCCCCGGATCAATCTGCCCGCGGACACATTTTCATAATGTTGTATTTATTTTTCCACTACATTTTGTGAAATTTATGAGTAAACTACTTAACCCACCCAACTTCGTCTGCGTCACATAAAACAAAAATGGATTAGAGTAAAAAGAACAAATTTGATTACCATTAAAAAGCACACACAACTAACTTCTTCTGCGTCACATACTACAGAAGAAGAATAGAAAAAAGGAACAAATTTGATTACCATTAGAAAGCTGACACACCCAACTTTGTCTACGTCACAAAAACAGAAGAAGAATTATATACATATACATATATATATATATATATATATTGAAAGCTGAGCCCGTGACTTCGTCTTTGTGGAAAGTTTTTTTGGTAGCATTTTCATTAATTTAGGCAAAAATAACAAATTTTTATCCGCACTGCCCTTTGAAAGTGTAATTTCCTAAAATGAATTTTTGACAGTTTCCATTATGTCACAAAAAAAATCTGTCCAAGTTTTACATACAATAAAAGATATCCGCAAGGGGGTTTTCCACCCGCAACCCCCCTTGCTGGTTATATTTCGCAAAATCCGTTCTTAGCTGACGTCTACTCGGCAAAAGGAATACTCCTACCAAATTTCGAGTCACTACACTTTATGGTTCCAGAGATATCGCGATGAGTCATTAGATACCTGGATATCTCTTTTATATATATACCATAGACAAGTAGCTTTAATAGAAACTTTATTTTACACAGCACAAGCACTAGAATCTCAAAAAAGGAATTAATTTTCCCCGTTATTGCATGATTTTTTATGTCTTCTTTTTAGTCTTTCGAGATAAATAGGCATTAATCAAAAACTAAAATAATTCAATTCACAGCAGCAGTTTATGAGGTTCAATCTAATACAAAATTTATATAAAACCAAGACAATTATTCAAGATTATTTTTATTTATAACCTCAATGACTCGAATAAAAATCTTTAGTTTAACTTTAAGAATACAATTAACAAATTAATAATAATTTATTAGCCTTACCTCTTACTTTTAGATTAAAGTAAAGTAAAGTAAAATAAATGCGGTAGAGGTGAGAGCGTTGAGAAGCATGAGTGGATTAAAACTGAGTGACAGAGTAAAAAATAGTGTGATAAGAGAATGTTGTGGTTTAAAAGAAGATGTAGTGACTAAAATTGAGAAAGGTATACTTAGATGGTTTGGATACGTAGAGAGAATGAAGGAAAGGAGACTCACAAAAAGGATTTATGAGTCAAAAGTGAATGCGAAAGTTGGAAGGGGAAGACCAAGGCGAACGTTTTAAGTAACGGCCAGGTCAAGAGTACTCTAAACCGACGAACTTGTATAAAATGTTTAATGAGAATGAAAGAAGCGAGGAGATATGCGAGGATCGTGGCAAGTGGAAGGATGTTATCTCTGCCTACCCCTATGGGAATGAGGTGTGATGCTATGTATGTATTAGCCTTATTTAAATTAATCATTACATCAAATAGTCTACATCTTGGTGATAAATTTCTAATAGAATTTTGATCCAAAAATGCTTTTATTCTTTATTCAAGAAGACTCAAAAAGCACTTATGAATCGAGTAGTCTGTCGTTCGTAACAAATCTACCACCGGTTGGGAAAGTTGAATCCGCTGAGAAGAAACCGCCACGAAACTCAACGGTTACTCTTTTAAAAATAGTTTTGTATATTACAATGAGTAATATTTTGCTTCTGTGAGCAACTGGAATCAAGTCCAAACATTTCTGTCGCCTAAATAACCTTTAACAATACGAGTATAATATGCCTTTTGTAATAGGACATTTTTAAAATGATGTGCAGAAAAATCTAAAACCGATCGCGTTATCTTATTAAAAATGCGTATGCTCAATCCGACAAATGATTTCCGAACCTTCTTCACTCTAAAATATGGGATTACGTAATATATTTTGATTTCGATTATTCCACATTTCATCGTACTTGTTTCGAAATATATGCAACAATATATTTTACATAGCAGATGGTATCCGGGGCAAAAGCTCGCCAACAATAGGTTGTCGAAATTTGGATGCATTCCAGTGTTTATTGTTTCCTTGTATTTGCTAACAAAATGTAAAATGCACCTTTGTTTTGTCAAATCAGAAATCTGAGACAAAACAACAGGCTTTTATCGGAATACATTTCGATGCGGAAAATGAAAAGCAAGAAACCGTGGCTACATTATAATGGCTATAAATATTATATAACTATAAGCCCCGTGTTTCCCGATCCCGTGTAGACATTGGTAAAGTATGATACCTTATATATTGACGTGTTTAAGTTGATAAAAGTTCATCTGAATAGCTTTCCAATTGAGGAATTGTCCTTGACAATTTTCTTAGAAGTTGGGTATATGTTATTGCGAACTTTTAAATGAACTATTAAATGAATATAATCTATCAAGCGTTTCCATTTATATTTTTGTTATAAGGTATATTGAAATGGATACAAGGAGTGATTCTTATTAAAGATATACTATTCTAACCACTTTTGTAGATCTTGAAAAAAGGAATCATACTGCATTATATTGTTTTGTTGTAACTCCAGGGCTTTTAACACTTCTAACAAATCAATGTTGAAAATTGCCTGAAAATCCGTTCAGAAGTTTTACGTGATATGATAAACGTGGTGAAGGACTTTTTATAATATAAGAGAGAAAGATGGAGAGAGAGAGAATACACTTTATTGTAGAGCACAAATATTACATGTAACATATATCATATCTTAATCATAGGGTACAAAAGGGCGGTCTTATTAACAATAGTTAAACAGCGATTTCTGGCAGGCAACCTTAGAGTTAAGGGATATTGTTATGAAAAAGATTAAATCTAAAATGTACAAATATTTACAAAACATTCTTGAATACATAAACAGATACATAAAAACTAATATATATACATATATGGTCGTCAAATAAATGGACAGAGCGAGGTAGTCGATTTTGACGATTTTTTAAAATAAATTCAATCATTTAGCCTTTCTGATTAGTGCAAGCCTTTGTATTGAAATCAAATCAAATTATAATATCTTTATTTTTTTGAATCATCAAATAATTTACATATTTTTTTCTTTTCCACACTCTAATTCTAGTATACGTCTGATGATGGTACTCCAGAACGGCTTTAAATCTAAAGTTACGAGGGTTCCTTCGCGACTTAACCGAGAAGGGCCCACAACAAACTCAGTCGGGTATTTTGTTTTTTTTTGTTACCATCATCATTACAATATCATATTAGTTAAATATATTTGAATTCAAATTAGACCAATTCGTTCACTCCCACGCGTCTCTATCGTCTAAGTAATCTTGGAACTTATAATACGATTTTTATATCAACTTTCTTTTAACAAAGACTTTGAATTTATTAATTGACACCTCTACAAAGTCTTGTGGGAGTTTATTATGGAAACGTATACAGTTACCCTTAAATGAGTTATTAATTTAAAATCAAAACTGAATTCATCATACTCGAATCATACTGCAATATTTTGTTTTGTTGTAACTCCAGAGTTTTTAACACTTCTAACAAATCAATATTGAAAATTGCCTGAAAAACCGTTTAAAAGTTTTTTACTTTAAGGCAACAGATAAACGTGGTAAAGGAATTTTTGTAATATAAGAGAGAAAGATGGAGAGAGAAAATACTATATTGTAGACCACAAATATTACATGGAACATATAATCTTAACCATAGGGTTCAAAAAGGCGGTCTTAATGTTAAACAGCGATTTCTGGCAGGCAATCTTAGACTTAGGGATATTGTTATGAAAAAGATTAAATCATCAATACATAAAAACTAATATGTATACACATATGGTCGTCAATTAAAAGGACAGAGCGAGGTAGTCGATTTTGACGATTTTTTTAAATAAATTCAACAATTATGCCTTTCTGATTACAGAGGCAGCTCGTTCCTTAGTGCAAGCCTTTGTATTCAAATCAAATCAAATCAAAATATCTTTATTTTTTTTGTATCGTCAAATAATATATATGTCGGAGTGCAAGAGTCTGTGGATCGCTGGTCCGTGTGTAATAGTCTGTGGAACGCTGGCGCCATCTTGGTATCGGCGTGGGGGCAGAGTCAATAAGTGGCAGTCCGGCCCGTCTCTCGGCAGTTCTCGAGTGGCGGTCGGCAGGAGTGGTCGACTATTGAAACTGTCGCGTTCCTAGCTATTATTCTTAATAAATTTGTGTAAATTGATATCGGGAACATTAAGTGACTGAACATTATAACTCAAGTTAATTAATAAAGTGTTTGATTGCACCAACATTACCCATGAACGCCCACAGAATAAGAAATTAAATAATGGAATCAATTAATAACGATGTCGGCGCTCCGTTCTTTCTTATTCTCCGACATATATATTTGTTTTCTTTTCCACACTCTAATTCTAATGTACGTCTGATGATGGTACTCCAGAACGACTTAAAATCTAAAGTGACGAGGGTTGATTCGCGCCCTGATCCAAGAAGAGCCCACAACAAACTCAGTCGGGTCTTTTGTTTTTTTGTTACCATCATCATTACAATATCATATTAGTTTAATATATTTCAATTCAAATTAGAGCAGTTCGTTCACTCCCACGCGTTTCTATCGTCTATTGGAAATGATTTCTCAAAGAACATTGTACAAGGATATATTATATCAGGTGAGATTACAGCTACATTCCACACGACTCGGGTAAGAGGAAAAACTTTAAACACAGTCCTAAGCCTCTTAAATAACTCACTCGAAACAAAGTATCAAGATTCTGAACTCCCAACTAAAATAGGTTTTCCTCAAAGTAAATATCCCAAGATAAAAAAGACATTAGCTGGGATCATCTATTCGTTATCCGGGATCTCGGATAAGGAAACGGAACGCCTCATTACTGGGATAGGTCAAGCGAGGTGAAACATCTCTACACGTTCAAATCTAGATTTTAGGAGGCTACGAAAGCAATACTGACCTGAAAGTCATATACGATCTGACTTTACGTATAACACCTAAATACAAGAACACCAAAAATGTTTTTATCTGTATCGTTTTGGATTTTGAAGGTATCCAACCTAAATATCCTGAATCGCTTCCATCAGAAAGGCAACTTGCGGAGACGGTTTTATACCTCAACTTATTCCCTCACTCATGACAAAATAATCAAAAATATTAGCGATTGACTTAGTAAAGTGACTGTTATAATGTAGATGGTGACTAAGAACAGATGACACTATATTCTGACGAGATCAAAAACTATTAAAAGCCACTAAGCTCAGCCAGAATATTTATAAATGAAAAACAATCACTCACCCCGAGATCTCCAAAACTATACATCTGATTGACTTGAAATTAGGTAAAATGACTGTTTTTTTGCAACGTAGACACTTACTAAGTACAAGTTTATAATATTATTCACTCACTACGAATAAGACATAAAAAAACGAGCATTTTAGACTACAGGACTGACGCAAAACTTTTGTTTTTACAGTACGTTCTCTTCTCCAGATCACACTTTTCGTAACGCTCTCACTACGCTTTCACCAGCTCACTCCTCAATTCAAGCGCATTTAACTTTAAAAATTATTACTCAACCAATACGATCTATCAATCAAAACAAGAACCATAGTTCATAGCCTGTCAGAAATAGGCAAAACAAATTTAATAAGTAAGGTATTCGTAAAATTTTGGAGAGCACGTTAAACCGTCGATCCTGCGCCTGATCTCTCTCCGGTCGTGTCAGATTCCCGTCACATCGGACTATGATAGTGAAGGAATAGAAAGTGCACTTGTGTACTATGCCTGCCAATCCGCACTGGAGCAGCGTAGTGGGTCTATGCTCTAAAAACCCTCGCTCCTCGGAGTGAGGAGACCTGTGCCAAGCAGTTGGACTGCTATGGGCTGTTAATGGGCTGCTACCTACTACCTACAATCAGATATAGAGATACTAATGAATCGTCGTCGTTCAAGAGGATAGAGAAAGGTAATACATTTTTACAAGTTTTGAAGATATCCAAGGATTCGGCCTTCCTTACCTTTGCGCCGCCAATGATTGGCTGAAAAACTTCATGGGCTACAATATTCAATTTAGAAGGCGGAAGTTTTAACACAAAATCAGAATGATTGATTCAAATTACTCTGTGCTAATACATCATTCGACATTCACCGCTACAAGTTTTACACGTCGGGCTTCGTGTTAGATTGGTGCTCGATTTTTCAATTTTCTAGATAGACACTCGATTTTTCCCGCTTCGTTCCAATTCCCAACAATTTCTATTACTGCGCTATTCAACGGAAAATTCTTTGCACTAACCATTAGATTCGCTGCTCGCATCCTATGAAATTGCACCTTCACTACCGATGGGGATCAGGAAATTTAATTTGTGATCTGCTTTAAAGAGACGGTCAGAACTATAAGTAATATAAATGTGAAATATGTGTTTCATTGGCACTTACTTTTCACAAAGATTTGGGTGATATTAAGTGTATAGTTATTTTTTTATAACCTTGGTAGGCAAACGAGCTTGCGGCTCATCTGATGTGAAGTGATTACCGTCGCCCATGGAGACCTGTAGCAACATAGGGACCACTGATGTGTTGCCGACCTAATTGCCTCTTAAATATCTTTAAGTTAATTTTTAATTTTCAACTGCACGCATTCTCGTATTATTTAAGACAAAATTAGTTTTCGAGTTATATAGCCCAAAGACAGTCTGGAGAAACTGGTTGTGGTAGAATGATGGAAAGAAAAATACCAATTTGCTGCTCACCTACCTGTTGGTCCGACCAAATAAAGAATATCACCAGACCAGCGCTGCCAACAGCCCTAGAAGAAACCGGGGATAGAGAGAGATGGAAGCAGCAAATCCATACAGCTACTAATGATCATGCTGATAGTTTTTATGCACTTGTTCCAAGAAAAATGTGTTGATGGTCAATTTGCAATTCGGTAGAATTTTGACAACAAGGGAACTGATAGGCCTTAAAAATGGACTAAAACTTGTTTTTTATGGGGATTAGAAAGGAGACAGCATCAATAAAGTATATTTTAAGTAATGTGTTTGGAGGTTCTTGCGGCTGCTCATCGATACAAGCAACTGCGAAGACTCGAGGCCTCCCAGCTGGCACCGAAGAGATTCGGAATATCAGATTCCTAGCCGATTAGGATCTGATCTAATAGTGGACTGAGGACTTCGGGTCACCAGTAGCGGGCGTGTCCAGAGGGCTTGGAATGCTTTTCTACAGATTAGTGGTGGTTCTGACTTCGGAAAGTTTGTACACCAAATTGGCAAAAAGGAGTCGCCCGCTGGCCAAGAATGTAGAGCAGCTATCGACTCCATGCACCACTCTATGGTAGAATGCCTGAGGACCTAAGCGTCACCACTTTGTAACCTTCTCCTGCACGCGGGCTTCTTCTGCGAGACCGTAATTTCATTAAACGACGCCCACGAGCGAGAAAGGGAGAATGCAGTAGATGCTCCCTCTCACCGTCGAAGGCTGCTGATGGCGCTTGTTAACTGTGGCACCAGGAAACAATGCGCAAGCTAATCCTATAGTGTCTCACTTACAGATGACGTGGATTCCACTGGGTTTAGTAAGTATTGCGAGGCTTCCTTAGTCCCAAACGTCCGTTTAATTCAGGCTGAGTGCATAAAAGCATTTGCCAGCGAAAAGAACAAATTTTCGTTCAGCTAGAATTAGTATATATTTCCCAAAAAAGATGATTTTATGAAATGGATACGTGCGAAAGTTTCTTATCTTTTTTGCTACTGAATTTGGGTTATAACTTTTTTATCACTGTCATAAGAGAAAGGTATTCACAATAGAGTCGCCCATGGGGAAAGACATAAATAACAGCTACAAATAATGCAGTTCCGTCGTATAAGATATATAGATCCCGATAAGAAATATACGTATAAAGTCATCATACACGATGTATTTTAACAAGTTCCCTTTCAATTGTAACGCATATGATACGTGAATCAATATCGTACCTATATTTTCTTACCTTTCTAGAAAATTCATGAGCCACTTCAGTAATAATTTTATGTGTTTAGCGGAACAAAAGACATATGTTCGCGCCATCTGGTGCTAAGCATTGGTACCTCGGAAGCGGCGTATTCGCGCCATTTGCAAGCTTTCCGACATACTAATGCGCTAGGTATCGGGAAGCGATCGCTTCTACCAGTAGAGGGCGCCTTCTGAGACGTTCCATAAGCCTGAAGCAATATACTTTTATTTATGGTCTATAGCTATCAACCACGAGCCGTTTGGGACGGGTGCAAAGGAAGCCCGCCTCAGGTTTTTGTCGTGAAAGGTGCAGTTTTCCACGCGGTTTATTAATTTTGTGTTTGCGGTTGATGAAGCCGTCGCGTTAAAGATCCTCTTGTAGCCCCTCTTCCTAATAAAACGAAGTGCGGCGGGTTCACGCAGCCACAGGTTATTCCAGCCCACGCGGTGTGCCTTAGTTTTAAACATTTCGTGCCTGGTGGTGCACGGGACCGCCTTGGAGTGGAAAGAAGACCGGCGTCGCCGAAAGCAGCTCTCCGCGACGCCTTGGCAGGTCATGTAAGGCTCAATTCATTCACAACACACTCAAAGACACACCCCTCCGTGAACACCCACCTGCCACAGGGTCGTCGCCGCCCGAGGCGTTCGAGGTAGGTGAAGATACTCATCTGTTCGACCCCTAGGTGGAATTTCTCTCATATAATTTCTCCTCCCGCCGTCTACAGTGGTCGAGGCTCCCATCACCATTTGTGGGCCCTGGAGACCTTTGGTAGCCTCCTTCGATCGTCCTCGGACCGGCGTGAACAGATCAAATATATAATTATGTTGTTGGTCGATATAAAACTTGATTAAGTGAAATTTATCTCTCGCGGTATCAACCGTATAGTTCCCGATGCAATTGGGAAATTTGTACTTTGTGACCGTTTACATTGCGAAAGGAATAACTTTATTGAATTTCCAACCAATAACGGGTAATTTTAAGAAATTATAAATACGTCAAAATATCTATGATGCGAGTTAACTTACCTTACATTTACTAAGGGGGTCGTCGATATAGATATGTAGCTATATAGATTCACACGTAACCACTAGGTTATAATAACAATAAAAACAAGGGTTTACGTGTAAATAGATAATGAATATAATATTAGGTAAAACGACAGGGATTACTTTAGGCCGCATGTGTACGAGAATTTGAGCTCGCATCAAAATTTCGTTCACGCGTAAACGACAACGATATGGGACAAATGAACTCCACGGGGCGTACACGTGCATTGGATAATTTTAAGAGAAACGAAACAATATTATGTCTCCTTTCTTTTGTATATCTTTAAACACACCACGAAAGATTATTTAGACATCAAAACATCTTCTTTTTACATATATAGACACTACTTGTCCGCACAATTGCGTCGGCGTACATTTGAATGTGAGTCTTATAGTACAGCGAGATCTATTTGGTGCTTAAAATATGTCATATCTTTTAATAATATAATGTTAAGTGCAGTTTGTAATATATCTAATTGCATAACCCTTAGATTGCCGGTGTCAACTACTGGTTGATAGGGCTTTTTTGCAGTAGATTGCTCTATGAAAACTACTAGTGATACTGATACTATTCTGACATGATACGATAGTTCTGTCTTAACTCGGACATTATAAGCATCTCTCTTTTTAAATCATAATGTGTATTATAGTAGTGTAGTATATCTCGATAAATATCAATAGAAAAAATAAATCATTTACAAAGTGACCGTTACTAACGGTGCGTGTGACGCCACGAAGGAAAGCGGAATTTGCACATTGTGTCCCTTCTGTACTGAGTGCTATTTAATACTCGTGCTCGTGCTTATTTAAGGCAGAAATTTGAGTTCCATGATTATGACGGAAGATGTCTACGACCCACTTGTGACCTAAAACTTAATGTCATACTAAATAAAACCAGATTTTTTGCTGACTCTTTTGCGGTTCGAGCTATAACATTATGGAATAAGTTACTTCTACATTTAAGAGAGGCTAAATCATTGGATTTGTTCAAGACACAGGTAAAGAATTATTATCTTTCTTTATGTTCCTAATCACATTTGTTTGATCTATTTGTTCTAAGTTCCTATGTATTATGTATATATTACATAAAAGTATATTATTATGTTTATTATGTATCTATTTATTATATTTAGTAGGGAACACCACCGACTCTACTTACGTCACATTATCTCTTTAACCTTAGGGTTGTCTGGTAGAAATCGCTAATAAGCGATAAGGTCGCCTAATTGTACTATTGCCTTAGGTTTGTTTCTTTGTTACTTGTTTCACTTTGTTGTACTTTGTTGTTGTTATTCTATCTATCTATCTAAGGACGTTAAGTTTTTTTTGTGCTGTTTTATAAACTGTGAGTATTTATGAGTGATTATTTGTATTTTTGCGTATACAAGTGATGTAAATGACAATGAAATACGAGCCTATTACTACAAGACAGACTTTTTTCACTATTTCAAAGTTTAGCGCAACATAACGCTACACCAGAGTCTTAATTTAATAACATCGTATAGTTTAACTGTTAGCAAACATAAAAATCATAACATTTGGTAGTCTTTCATGAACATTTAAGTCCCAAGAGCCACTTTAGCGTCATCGACCCGCTGATTTGACGTAATGAACATATAAAAAACGCTGCACATCTTCGTGACGCAAATCGCGCGTTTACTCCATACAAATTTAACCCACATGCACCTAAAGAAGTTTCACTTCAATAAAAACTACGAAATGTTTCTTTATAATGATTTTATAATTCCAAAAAATATGAAGACAATCTTGTAATACTCAAGTTGCGGAATTAAAACTCATACATGGAGGATATCAAACCCCCCACTTGAAGCCTGCTAGGTTAATTGAATAATATTTACTTGACATATATACAAATGGTCTAGAAGCTGTATTTACTCTCATGGCAGACGCCGATCCGAATAACCGAATGCCTCCAGTCACGGTCGTTTCCGCAACATCGCGTAATGGCGGCCCGTAACAGGAAATAGCGCGATGACGGAGCCCGGAAACTTATCCCTGTGTGACTCGCTTGACGTGCTTTTCACAGTTTACATTGCAACTGAAATTGAGGAATTACGTCGCTTAAACCGATGGACGTCCACTGCTGGACATAGGTCTCGCGTAATGACCGGCGACCCTCTTTATGACATCGGTCCAACTTGTAGGGGGACAACGCGGGGTCGCCAATCCAGCACCTTCGGACCCCAACGTCTATCGGTCCATCGGACTAAGTGCCCCGCCCATTGCCACTTCAGGTTCGCGATTCGTAGGACTATGTCGGTGACTTTGGTTCTGCTATGGATCTCCTCATTTCTGATTTGATCACGTAGAGAAACTCCGAGCATAGCCCTCTCCATCGCACGCTGAGCTTTCGTATGAGGCTCATAGTCAGCGACCACGTTTCGGAGCCGTAGGTCATCACTGGCAACATGCGCTGTTCGAAGAACTTCGTCTTCAGGCACTCAGTGATATCCGACGAAACTATCTGGCGTAGTTTCCCAAACGCTGCCCAACCGTGTTATTTAGGGGTAATTATTAATGCTTCATTATATAATTTATTGACAAAATATAAATTTAAATATTCTCTATTCAATCAGGCACAAAAAGCTTTAGAGGCGAGTAGTCTCAGTTAATTATTCGTATTATTTAAATTCTATGTACATATGGTTTAAGACATTTATTTCCAAAAAGAATATATATTTACTTACATGGAAACTTATATTATATATAAATAATATTCACTTACAGGCTAATACATAATAAAAATTTCTGCACTTTCGTTGATACATTTGTGTAAACAATCTTATTACTATTTAAAAAAAGAACAATAATTTTTTTGAGGTGTACATAAAGATGTTAATGTACAGGAAGGTCTTTTATTAATAAAATATTTTATTGTTTATGTTTTAGGTTACTGTCAATGGTATATGTCTATCGCACACTAACCACTGAATAGAGAGAAGGAGGGAAGCCTGTTTGAAATACGACTAGCGCTGTTAGCACTGGGTTAGAGTGAGAGAGGAGAAGTTAGCCTCCCACGTGAGAGATAGAGAAGCCAGATAGATTGGCACAGTAACGCGTTTCGTATGAAAACGGTTTACTTTCGTGTAAGAAGTTATCTCTTCAATGATCAAATCTCAGTGATACAGACTCACCTGATGAGAAAAGATCATAAAGTATAAAGATCGCAATGAGTTTACATATTAAGATGTAACATACCTGTTAATGGGTTTAAAAGCGTGGGGTAAAATATAAAAGCATTTATTAAAGTTTGAAATATCCTATTTGTTGACGAAAATAGTTGAATTGCAAAACACATTAGTCGCAGTCGACTTAACTAAAACTAGTCCGATGGTTTGAATACAAAATGCACGTTATATTTCATGGAACTATTTAATCTATTCCACGTGTTGATGAAGGTAAATATCAATGCCATAGATGTCAAGGCGAAATGTAATCATAAAAACAAGAAATGAGCCACAACATAGGCTTAATGAGTTTACTGTTTTAAATCGGCTTACAAAGTGGAAGGAATTACCAATTTTTTATAGATACGGCGATATTTCCAAACAGAAACTTATTTTAATGAAAAAAAGACGTTCTAGAGATGTCAATCAATAAAAGAAAACTCGTACTTTAATTTGAAGGATTACTTAGACTATAAAAAAGGCGTACGAAGAAACTTTGCTTATCGCGGCAGCAAAACATCGTGAGGAAACCTTCATGGAAACAATTCTAGGACATTTGTAATCTGCGAAACCGCACTGGATTACCATGGTGGGTCTATGCTTTAAAAACCTTATGAAGACATGTACTGAGTAGTGAGACGTTAGCTGCTACTTACCTTCTTTTTAACACCAAACTCTTACTAATAACTACTTATTTAAAGTAGGGTATCAAACTGATCCAAAAGTTTCCTATCTATACCATTGGAGTCAATAAATAGCAAAGTTTAACGAGGTACTGTTTAGTTTTCGGTAACGAATTTATATATATGTAAAACATAACAATGTTTCAACCTATATCCATTATAGACTTTGAAACCATACAACGGCTTTGCCCTAAACCGGGTACATTAGTTTAACACCTGGTGTCTCACTCATAGATGAAGAGGGTTCCGCTGGATTTCAGTGGGTATTACAAGATCTCCTCTCTCGCCGACTTCCACACTCCTGACTTTTAGGTCAGGGTTTCCGTCTAACAGCATTTCCCAACGGAAAAAAGGGCAATAATGTAAAGAAGGTTTTAAACCACTAAACTTCACTCACCTCTCGAAATTTTGACAAGTGACTCCTTTCGCAATGGACTCTGTATAAGTACGAATTTCCCCATATTCCCACGGGATAGATCAGCTAATAAGAAATATAATTAGCCAATGTATTGTATAACTTTGCTAAGCTACGTTTTAGAATACTTCACGTCTTACAATGTATAAGCATATTAATCGAAGTAAATTGCCTTTTATTGACATTGTTACTTCGTCCATGACATCTTGACGCATCAGGTTTTATAAGTTTTAATGTAAAACATGTATTTCATATAAAAAAACCTTTTTGCAACACTAGGTAACTTTAACGAGCACAACAATTGTGTGTACAGAGTCCATCGTGCTGCTTTATGGTTGTTTTAGGAGCAATAGTGCTAAATTGTATAAATTCAAATAGGGAAATAATTATTAAGGTAGTGCAAGTTGTATTTATTTAAATAGTGAAGAGAATAAACATAATATTGGACACAAAATGAAAGTAAAAAGTGGATCGATGGAAAAACTTCGTCTTTATGAATAAAGAGTGAAGTAAGTGTTTCAATGATTCAAATTATTTATTACTATCAATTGTGCTTCAAGCGTCATATTTAAATAGCTACTCGTATATGTTCTATTACTATCTATTGTGCTAAGGATGTGTTTCACGCGTCATATTTAAATAGTTAATGTATGTCTATATGTTTTAATAAAACGAAGATCTTACTTGTTAAATGGGGTGTTATCACTCCATTTAACAACTAAGATCTTCGTTTTATCATCAGAATTACGTCAAACTATCTAAAATGTCACTTCACTTTTTAAATGCAGAGACCATCGATATAAAACACAAAAATTGTATTTTTAGGCTATAGGCTTTTCATCCAACCTGATTGCCCTAAACCGGTCTCCATGGTGAAAACATAAGTGAAAAACAAAGTCTCATCACGGAATCTCATTTAGCAATGAAAAAAGATAGTGGAGACATACATAAACTTTGTTCTTCCCCTTTACTATCTTTTGCAATTAGATTTATAACATTTGTATGCGGTAAAATAGTAATTTTATCTTAATTGAAAACTTGCAGGCACTAATCCTCTTCGAAGCTCTCGCTGGAGCTTTCAGAAGCTGCTTTTATAATAATCTACCGAGTGCCGCAAATTAAAACGTGATCTCACGAATTGGAGGATTACACGTCGGAATTTTTATCACTGTTTGTTCCCCGAGGTATTATCCGCGTAATACCGCATTGTTTTCTAAAATAAAGTAACCTACTAGTAGTACCTCAAAAAGCTCTTTTTAATCATCGATAGTCTGTCCGTTTGTAATACATCTACCACGGGTTCGGAAACTTGATTCCGCTGAAAAGAAACCGGCAAGGTACTCAACGGTTACTCCTATTAATTTTAATTGTTTTAAAAAAAAACTCCTTTTTATTTTAACAACTGCCTTATTGGTCTAGTGGTTAGCATGTTCGACTACAGACATGAGGTCCTGGATTCGGGCCAATTCAAAATCGATATTGAGTTTTCTATTAAGATTTTCTCAATATTTGCCCGAAGTTGGGAAGTTGGCGGTGTGATCCACCCCCGTGCCTTGGAGAGCACGTTAAGCCGTCGGTCCTGCGCCCGATCTCTCTCCGGTCGTGTCGGATTCCCGTCACATCGGAGAGTGAGAGTGAAGGAATAGAGAGTGCACTTGTGTACTGTGCCTGCCAATCCGGAGTGGAGCAGCGTGGTGGATCTATGTTCTAAAAACCCTCGCTTCTTGGAGTGAGGAGGCCTGTGCCCAGCAGTGTGACGTTAATGGGCTGCTACCTACCTTACTCATTTTAATATAGTTTTGTTAGGTTAAAACGTGTTTAGCTTTCATGTGCAACTGGAATCAAGTCCAAACATCTTTGTCTCTTAAATAATCTTCAACATTATAATATGCCTTTTGTAATAGGACGCTTTTCACATATTTCTTAAAACTAATTGGAGGCAAATCCAAAAGTGATTCTTATTAGAAATGCGTATGCTCAACCCTAAAAATTTATTCTGAACCTTTTTCACTCTAAAATATGGCATTACAAGTTTGTTTACATTTCTTATATTAAAATTGTAAATATTTTTACGGATATTTAAAATGTTATACAATATACAGGTTGTCACGAAAGAAATTTTATATATAGTGGATCGATTAAAAAAAAAATAGCCGTATGTAGAAAAAAATGTTTATTAATTCTTAAAATACACCTTATGGGGATTTATTCCTTAAAAATAATATCGTCTAAATGTAGACCTTCGCGTTCTCGGCATTCATTTAAACAAACAGTAAAATTACTTTTATTTATTTATTTATTATTTAATAGACACACCAACAGACCATTATGACAACATTAACAATATGAATATTAATATAAGTATGAGACCAACACAATGCTCCTTTTACAGGTGTATACAACATTTATAATTTAGTAAAATAANTATTAGAAATGCTTAACCCTAAAAATTTATTCTCGAAAGAAATTCTATATATAGTGGATCGATTAAAAAAAAGTTTGCCGTATATAGAAAAAATGTTTATTAATTATTAAAATACACTTTATGGGGATTTATTCCTTAAAAATAATATCGTCTAAATGTAGACCTTCGCGTTCTCGGCATTCATTTAATCGAACAGTAAAATTACTTATGACGGTTTGGCAGGTGGATTCAGGGATGGCTGCCATTTCATGACGAATATTTTCTTTCAAATGCGCCAGTGAAGTTGATTTATTGGCGTAAACTTTGAATTAAAGATAAACTCATAGGAAAAAGCCCATAAGCGTTAAATCTGGACTGCGTGGAGGCCAATTTATGTCACCTCTCCGGGAGATCGATTTGCTTGAAAATTATTCACGAACTCGTGGCAGAGACTTATTGGACGTGTGTGAAGTTGTTCTGTCCTGTTGGAACCATGTTCTTTGGTTATTGCCAGGAAAGTTTTGCAGCTCAGCTCAGAAAGTTGTCTAAAATCTGCACATAACGCTCTGAATTCACGGAAATTGCACACCCCCTTTGGTCTTCAAAAAATTAAGGGCCGATAATTCTTTGCGTCGCCCATACGATCACTTTAGGTGAAACTTAGGGTGTCCGATGTTTGCGTTTAGGATTCGCTGAACTCCAGTAGCAGCTGTTCTTCTTATTTACATCGCCATTAAGATGATAATGAGCTTCATCCGAAAACGTTAGTAAACGTTTAAAATTGTTCAATCATCTGATTTACGAAATTAAGCCTCTGACTCGGGCTTCTGTGACTGACTGGTGCATAATGATAATTCCCAAAAGCTAGGCTACCGATTGACATAACCCCCGCACCCCTCGGATATGTTGCGCTCAGTACAGTACAGTAAGTTAAATAAACATGAAATTTCTTTTGAGACACCTGATTTATTGCGACGGGACTGTGAAAATTCAGGTTTCTTAAGAAAACGCGAGATCCCAAATGATACACTCCTTATACCTACTTATAGTATTTATAATATAGCTTATAGTTTCTCAAAATCGTACAGTATAATAATAACGGACGTACAGTCATTGCATATAGTTATAAGCTGGTAATTTTCAACACCAGGATACTAATTCCTTGCTTGGCAGCACGTATTTGCTGGTAGGAGAATTAGTAACCATGGCCAAAGCCTGCCACTTATTCAAACTCTAGGGATCGGACACTCTGCTAGCGAAGCTAGTACACGCAGCACTGCGCCAGCAAGGCTGTTCAAAAGAATTTTATACCGTTTGTCATTCTACGAAGATAAAACTTAGTTCAAAATATAATTAACTAAGTGGCAGCCCATTAACGTCCTTCTGCTGGGCACAGGTCTCTTCACTCATACAAGAGAGGGATGTTAGAGCTCAGACCCACCACTACCTTTTGACAGGCATAGCACACAAGTGCACTATATATACCTTTACTCTCTTTGTTTGATGTAACGGCAATGCGACTCAACCAGAGAGAGAAGAGAGAGATCAGGCTTAACATACTCTCCGAGGCACGGCACATCAACAACTTCCCAACTTCAGGCAAATATTAAGAAAATCTTAATAATAAACTCAGTATCAATTTTTAAATTGATCCGACCCGGGACTTGAACCCAGGACCTCACGTTTGTTGCCAAACATGCTCACCGCTATATCAAAGAAGCAGTTCAAAATATAAACAGTATTATATATGAATCCATGGAAATTAACGCAATAATTTCAAAACACAGTATCACAGTAAGAATGTATTTCGCATAACACAATAAAGTGAACATTTAAACTCGTCGGAGTTCCGACAATAAGCTACCAATTAAACAAGACCCCCGGGCGCAACGTAATTTCACAATAACAAGCCAGTATTGCAATAGTTGGATTATATTCGAAACTGATGCTTTTAGTCTGACACAGTTTGTGTTTGCGGTATGAAAGGAAATTATTGTGCCACCAGCTTTGACTCTATACTTTGTTCTAGACTCAAATTGGTAATTTAAAGTCTTGTTTGTTTTATTTGAATCAAATGTTTTCATCTTTCATACATTCAGTTACTGATTCATTAAATGTAGTATTTGTTTTAGTAATTACCACAAACAAATAAGCTGACAGGACATCAGCAGCACCAGAGGAACTGCCGATACGTTGCCGATCCTGAAGTTGGGAGTTTAATCGCCTTTTGAACAATTGCATGTGGAAATCCTGGGGGAATACCTCTGCTGGAGGTTGGTTCCACATTTAGCAGGTACACATTTAAAGATCTATTATAGATTAATTTAAAATATCTTGAGCCGTCGTTGAGACGTCGAGACGCTGGTTAAAGTGTCAAAAAATCCGCAATGGGATTATTCATTCAGTTCTAAGTTATTTTATTAATACAGCAACAATTTTTGACGTGATAATGTCTCATAAATCGATAAACGCCGTCTGCATGCTTGAAACTACGTTACTCGTAGTCACGTGCAAACGAGAGCGCCTTACAAGCGATAGAGAGGCACAATCGGCCCAAGCTTTCGACTTGTGTCGCATTTATTTTTTCTACATCATCGGCTGATGCGTGTGTTTTCTTATGATTTTGCAGACATGCAATTTTTCTTACTGCGCGATAAAAGCAAGCTTTTCGCCGTCTTTACGAGGGAGAAACGTACCGCGTTCTCTCCCGGGTACCTTCCACTGGATAACTCACCTTTCTTTTTGTTAATCTAGTAATGACGAAACACGAGGTGATAGTGAAATTTTAAATTATACCATTTATATATATAAAAGAAATATCCATATATCTATATATTTTCCCTTAATATAGTAAATTAACAAAAATCTACTTTTTATATGCAATTACTATAATTAAAATATAACTAGGCTTTTTAGAAATAGAAACTAGATAATTAAGGCTACACTTTCTAATGAAATCGGACAAGTCCCATTTTTTGTATTACCGGTTCTAGGTTTAAATTGGAAATTTGAAGAGTTCCTAATATTAGTTCACACTCTTCCTAAATATAAAAAGATAAGTACCAGTCTATTTACGACTCACTTATAAAAAAGATGGATTTCAGTGCAAAGACCCACCTTGCTACAATGCGAATTTTCAGATTATATAATATCTCTACATATATATCGGTAAAATTTTTGATCAAATAAATCTATAATATTAAATGAATCGAAAAACGCCTGGGTCAATTTTGGCAATTCTTTTTTTTAATGTTCGTTGAAGTCCAAGGATGATTTCTACGGCGAGGAAAGTTCGAATAATTGCAGAGGCAACCCCCTTAAAAACAGCCCTATTCTGTTTCCCATTCAAACGTTTTCTAACTAAAATGTAAATTCAATTTGACCTTTATTGCTATTCGATAAAGTTCGTAAAAAATTAGAAGTACTCACTGTTGTCTAAGCAATGTAAGTGTGTTCCTAACATCAAAGTCAATTTGCACTTTATTACCGCTGTACAAAGTTCAAAATCAATTGAAAAGTCACAAAAATTTAACAGCTATAGATATTTCGTACTGCCGTAATTTCATTTCGAAAATCATTCGTAAAACTGTAATCTGCCTCATTCCAAACCTTTTTAACAGAACGAATTCTATCGGGTCTGCTTGTAGATGATAAAATTACTTTTAATCTACATGTTGTGTTAATAAAAAATTGTTATAAAAATGATATATATATATAAAAAACGATTTTCGTTAATATATTCGTAAAGAAAAGGTAAATTTTACATTAGCTCTTACGGGCAATGTTAGGGGATATCTTCAAAAAATTTGTTAAAACACACAATTAGTTTTATTGACACTATATATACTGTCCTTTTATACACCGTTATAATTATAATTATTGTAAACTAGCTGACCCGGCAAAGTTCGTACTTGCTATGAATTAATAAATAAAAAATCTGAATGATAATTGCCGAATGCTTCACCTTTAGTAGTCAAAACGGAACAAAATGAATTAGTAATAAAAATAAACGCCCAGATTTGTGATCAGAAATTGTTGGTTCTCAATGTCAAATGTCAAAAACAGAAGTATTCTTTTAAGTTACGACGGGACGGGACAAACATCAAATGTTTGACAAGTAGGAATAATTTTGTTTTTATATATAACAAGCATTTCTTTCATATTTACTAATATTTTAAGCCTTCCAGAAATCAAAACCAAAATTAGCCAAATCAGTCAAGCCGCTTTCGACTTTTAGAGAGACTAACGAACAGTTCATTTTTATATATAAGATATAACATTATGAAAAAAATATCAATTAAGTCATTCAATACCTTTTTTTTTCACGGCGGGGAATTCTTTAAAAGGTACCTGGCCTTTTCGGGGGAAAGGCCAGGTTATGTAAGATTATGTAATAAAATAAAAAAAATAAGCCTTTTTATTTCTTGTAAAATATACAAGAGGAATCTAAAAAAGTAGTTTAGAAAACTTAAAACTAATTGATTTTTCTTATTTGGCAAGAACCCCACTATGGGTGAAGGCATCCTCCAAAGACGCCTCTTGTGCAGTTTCTATCCATCCCTGGCCAACTGTTTTTACTTTATGCATGATTTTTTTCTTTAGGATTATACCCACTAAAACCCCCTCGGTGGCTCTCCTCTGCAAATGTAAGGCAACACCAGGCTCTCCAAGCAACTTTCATCTGGTGCCTCTCTTGTATGATATCTTACGCATCCCATCATCATTTTTACTACAATGAAGCCTAAGGCCACGTTAAGCTACATTCTTTTAGGGGTTGCATATTAAAGAACGGTGCGACCCTCTCTCACCGCTTGCAACCCCTAAATCATTCAATACCTACAAAGTAAAGTTCACAGCGAGCTTAAAGAAGTTCCCACTTAAAACGTGAGTGAATTGGATCAACAGCTTTTGAAATTCAATACATTCCCTCGTAAGTTATTTACAAAACGATAAATGTACTATATACTTAAACAATAGTATACACGAACAAACAACCCATTTATTCGTAATATATATGTACTTAAACAATCCCCTCGTTTTGAAACACTAAGCAAATCCCTATAATAAACGCGTCCAATTAAACGTGACCCCTCGGGCACGAACATAATTTTGAATAACAAGCAACTACTGCAATAGTTGGTTTATATTATATTTGAAACTGATTCCTTTGCGTTCCGTTTGTATTAAAGCTTTGAGCAAAATTAATTGGATAGTATATAAATAATTATTAAAGTCATATCTGTGCATGTTGTTCACATATTTATGGTTAGAACACGTGGAAAGCTTCGGCTGGAGCTTAATCTAAACTAATATTATAAGTATGTATGTTTGTTGCGTTTTAACAAAAAAACTTCTGGACCAATTTCAAAAAAATTTCACCATTAAAAAGCTGCATTTTCACTGAGCCACATAGGCTATATTACTATCTCAAAAGAAATAGGAATCCATAAGAAATATGCATTAATGTAACACAAGGTGTAAAACAAAAAATCTATTATCGTGTGCACTGCGGAAACTGTTCAAATCAAATCAAAATATCTTTATTCAAGTAGGCATATTACAGCACTTTTGAATCGTCAAATAATATTTTTTTTCCACACTCTGATTCTAATATACATCTGATGACGGTACTCAAGATCGGCTTAAAATCTAAAGTTACGAGGGTTCCTTCGCGCCCTGATCCGAGAAGAACCCACAACAAACTCAGTCGGGTATTTTTTTTTTCCATCATCATTACAATAACAAATTAGTTTACTATATTTTAATTAAAATTAGAGCAATTTGTTCACTCCCAAGCGTTTCTATCGTCTAGGTAATCTTGCAACTTATAATACGATTTTTCTATCAACTTTCTTTTAACAAAGACTTTGAATTTATTAATTGACATCTTTAGAACGTATTGATGATAGAACAAATAAATGATCTACATTATTACAGAAACAACAAACAAGTCTATCATACTATATTTCCAACTACCGTAGTTATGCCACTATAACTATTTTTTTACATTTTACGTTTTGAGTTTTTATTTTTAACAATTTATAATAATCAAGCTAAATATTAAGTGGAACGGTTTGAAAAAACTTTTAATATCTAATGAAATGAGAGAAATATGGTAAATGGTCCTCTGCACGCCCTCATTAATAGCCTGATGGTGTCTCAAAGGACCAGACTGGCTGTGCTTAGATGAGTGTTGGTGCCTACACTTTTGTATGGTAGTGAAAGTTGGGTATGGCAGAAGAATAACAAAAGAAAAATAAATGCAGTAGAGATGAATGCTTTGAGAAGTATGAGTGGACTGAAACTGAGTGACAAAGTAAGAAATAGTGTGATAAGAGAACGTTGTGGTATAAAAGAAGATGTAGTGACTAAAATTGAGAAAGGTATGCTTAGATGGTTTGGGCACGTAGAGAGAATGAATGAAAGGAGACTGACAAAAAGGAGTTATGAGTCAAGAATGAATGCGAAAGTTGGAAGGGGAAGACCAAGGCGAATGTTCCTGGACCAAATCCAGGACATTTTAAATAAGGGTCAGGTCAAGAGTACTCTAAACCAACGAACTTGTATGAAAGGTTTAATGAGAATTAAAGAAGCGAAGGAGATATGCAAGGATCGTGGCAAGTGGAAGGACGTGGTCTCTGCCTACCCCTGTGGGAATGAGGCGTGATCCTATGTATGTTTATATGAGAATTTACTAATGTCGGACATTCTACGCAAATTATGTTACGAATTAAAAATTATATTAGTTATTATAAAGTAAACTCCGTATATTGATTAGATTATGAATAAGTGTGTATATAATAATCTGAAAGGAAGTAATTAAAAACTAAGTGAAACAAAACTTTTATTTTAACGAAAATAAATCTGTAGTCGGACTTAGTATATTTTCCACTGCCACGAGTTCGGTATTTACGCGGGTAAAACGTTTTTACATTGAATACATTTATTTACACTACGAAGATTATGAAAAATACTTAGTCTTAATATAAAACATTAGGTAAGCTTAGTAATATTATAAAGTAACTCTGATCACGTCAAAACTACTGAACCAATTTCAATGAAATTTGGTACACGGATAGTCTAGAGCCTGAGAAAGGACATAGGCTATTTTTTTAATGTACAAAAATGGCTGTACGTTATGGAAACATCGTCATTTTTAGAACTAGAAGCTTGTAACTTATTTTGTTATGCTATTAATTCCATATATATAAATACTAGCTGAACTCGCGACTTCATCTGTGTGGAATGTTTTTCGGTAGCATTTTCATTAATTTAGGCAAATTTACGAATAAGAAACATACCCACACTGCCCTTTGAGGGTGGAATTTCCTGGATCATGGATATAGTTGGTAAATGTGAAGTTTTAATCTTTTAAATGTGAAAATTTGGATTTTTTCAATTAACATCCCCGCAACCCTCCTTGCGGGTGGATTTCGTAAAATCCGTTCTTACCTGACCTCTACTCGGCAAAAGGAATATTCCTACCAAATTTCAAGTCTCTACGCCTTATGGTTCCAGAGATATCGCGATGAGTCAATAGATACCTGAATATCTCTTTTATATATATAGATGATATTCAAAGTCTGTAAAAATTTCACATTCAAGGCTCTAAAATAATAACCTTTACTAATATTATGATATACTATAGGTAGATAGATGTTGAGAGTTATTGACTAATATAATGGCAACACTTAAAAGTACCAAATGCATTGTGCAATATTATGAAATGTTATGTAATGCGACGTAACAAAAACGAACGGAACAATTTTGTTAATCACAGTGATAGTCTTTCGAGCTGTGTCTCGTGAAGTAGTTGTTTTAGGGAAAGTAATGCTACATTGTATAAATTCAAATAGTGAAATAATTATTAATATACGAGTAGTGCAAGTTGTGTATATTGAAATAGTGGAGAGTATAAATGTTGTTAGTTAATGTCGGTTGGTGTTTTTATAATAATTTTAAAAAAATATTTAAATTTGGTGCACAGAAACTCTATAGCCTTAGAAAGGACAATAAGCTCTTTACACGTATGTCTCTTATTTGTAAAATAGCCTAAATTATTAAAAATGCTACCAAAAAGCAGTATTATACTCGTACATTATAACAGTGTTACAGCGCCAGTCTGTCTGTCGTCCCTTTCCCTCACTCGGTTGGCAGGGTCCTCTTCTCTCGCTCTAACCCAGCGTTAACAACGCTAGCAGTGTTTTGGACAGACGCTTACCCCTGTCTCTACTCAGCGTTTAGTGTGCGATAGACATATACCGTTGACGCTTAACATATAACCTAACATTTCAACAGTAATATACTTAAAACTGCCTCATTGGTCTAGTGGTTAGCATGTTCGGCCACAGACATGAAGTCCTGGATTCGAGTCCCGGGACGGGCCAATTCAAAGACCGATATTGAGTTTTCTATTACGATTTTCTCAATATTTGCCTGAAGTTGGGATGTTGGCGGTATGATCCACCGCCGTGGCTCGGAGAGCACGTTAAGCCGTCGGTCCTGCGCCTGATCTCTCTCCGATCGTGTCGGATTTTCCGTCACATCGGTCTATGAGAGTGAAAGAATAGAGAGTGCACTTGTGTACTATGCCTGCCAACCCGCAGTGAAGCAACGTGGTGGGTCTATGCTCTAATAACCCTCTCTAGTATGAGTGAGGAGGCCTGTTCCCAGCAGTGGGACGTTAATGGTCTGCTACTTACTTACTTACTTTATACTTAAAATTTAGATTATAACCTAAACTTTTTTCAAGTTAAACAATTCTAATATAAAATAGGTTCAACTTCTTTCTTCACTTACGTCGGGCGCCCTGAGAGGCACACGTTTTACTTTTATTACTTTCACTGAGTTTGTATTTAAAATAAGACATATAGGTTTATACTATTCGATAGCAAGTGGCTTTTAACATAATTCTAAAAGCCAAAAATCATTATACTCGTTAGAAAGCCAAAGGAACGCTAGGAACGCATTAAAACGGGCTCCGCTTTGAAGCGAGACTAGCTGCTAATGGCAACATCACGTATAACGTAGACTGGGCACGCGATTTCTCTATTTGCTTGAAGAATACCTTCACTTTTTGAGACTTCAGTTATCGTTTTTAGTTATGCCGTTATACCTCTATCATCTACATGTGTATTCTTTTATATCTAACTAACTGACCTGTACAATTGCGTCTATATACATTTAAACGTGGGTATTAAAGTGCAGCGACATATATTTAACATATAATAATGCTTCCACACCCCACGCCCGATGCCAAACGATCCGTGATATCTCATAACATATCCATATTAATTAAATACTGTTTAAGAGCAGTTTTAATCTACATGAAATATACAACTTATGTAATGTATTTAATTGAACAAAGAACAATACTGTATTGTATAAAATTGCTTCATAATTAACACATATTTTTTGTAATATGTAAAAATGGTTACTATGGGTTTCTATAGAGATAAACATATAACATTATAGACTTTTTTATAAATTTTTAAAGATATACAAATCTGGAGCACTAAATTTGTACAATCTCGTAAGATTTAGCCAACGATTGCAATTTAAACACAACAAAATGTGTTTGTTACGACATCACATTACAAATCCTTGAATTTTTCAGATTTTCCGTATAATATATATAAATTGTACATACAAGGCCTTCTCTTAAATCACTCTATCTATTTCTGAAAAATTTATTCAAATCCGTTGAGTAGTTTAAAAGATGCAACCGAACAGACAGCGGACGCTACTTCATTTCATTCTGCGTAAATTACTCTTCAAGTCAAGCGTTTGTTAAGAAGTTTTGCTTCAAAAATCAAATTTTAAACTTATACTGGTGGAAAGCTGATATTAAAAAAATTAACTTTGCTGCTTTTGTTTTAGAAAATAGGCTTTCGTAATTACGCAGGATAACACCGCGGGAAAAGCTCGAATACAAATATCGTAGCTCTTTTCTGCGTAGTTTCCTATTTCTTTGAAATACCGGTGTCCTTTTTAAAACGAACCATCCACATATTAGAAAGGCAGTAATGCAAAGATGGTTTTTGTATTTTATTTATTGGTAAAAAACTATCATTCATTCATCACGACATCTCTAAAACTTTGCCTTTTTAGCTTGTCATTTAGCAAAGTAAAAGCTTACTGACAACGTATTTATATAAGTTACAGAACAACTTGAGTTGGAGTGCATGTATGTGATTGAAAAAAACAGCTATTCACTGAATACATATACAAGTTGTTAGGAGACTGCACCCGAAAACGAAGACAGACGATAACACTAATGATACCTTTTGTGACGGGACGAAAAAAAATCGAACCTGATTTTAAAAAATCATAGTTTTAAAACGTTTTATAAGCATTATTTACGCTCTATAATGTTACAATTAAATGAAATGAAAGTTTTATAAAATTACATTTTTGACTAAAAAAAACAACAACATAATAAGTGAGAAATTTCAGAATGCTTATTATTATTTAAACGTACAACTTAAATAAATTTAAAGACATACCTTTATAAGTTTTTAATGCACATTGAAAGAGCAGTATCTAATAGAATTTTTGCAAATTACTACCATGAATGTGTATAATACTGTCAATTGCCGGTTGACATTACACGATAGTTCTGTCTCAACTCGGATAATTACAATTATAAGCATCTCTTTCTTTTTAACTCAAATTGTGTGTCATCTATTTCGCTTCTCGGTAATTGTCGTAACAAGACATGCGTAGGGGTAACACCGGACAATAGAAAAACAAAAAATAAATCTGTTACAAAGTAACCGCTACTAACGGTGCGTATATAACGTCGAAGGTCACTATGTTTTTTGTGGTACTTTATAAACAGTGAGTTTTTATTAATATTATATATTATTATTAATAATAATAATTTATGTTTTTAAATTTTTAAGAAATGGGCCTATAAATACAAGACGGATTTTTTACTATCCAAAAGATTAGCGGAACACATGACGCTATACCAAAGTCTTAATTTAATAAGCAAAAGATAACATTGCATTGTTCGACTATTAGCAAAAAAAATTCATAACATTTGGTAATGTTGTTTGAACATTTAAGTCCCAAGAGCCAATTTAGTGTCATTCGACCCGCGGGGCAATCGACGCGAAAAAAAAGCCCGGGAACAGTACGGTTGGTTTTTTTTTAGTAAAAAAATATTTTTTTATAAAACTTTTGTTTCATTTAATTGTACTATCATTATATTTTTTTGTTGCTGGGAAATGCATTTACGCACGGAGTGTGGGTCTCGCTGGCATTGCCAGAATACCCACTAAAACCCAGCGGGGCCCATCGTCATCCATGCATGGGGAGCCAGAGGTTCGTTGCGGCATTCATCTCTGACTCACCGGATGAGGCCGGCTTACAGATTCTCTATGAGGAGAGGTTGTAGGAACCTCCGTCTTCTGGTTCCTACTCCCCTCCGTCGGGGCCGGAGTGCCTCGGCAGAATTCACACTCTCCCTTTTCCGTGCCTCCTTTAGCGAGATGTATCATCATTATATGATTTTTTTTTATCAGAATCTCACTTTTTTCCGCCCTATTATCAAAGGTGTTATCAGTATGATCGTCAGTCTCGGTAACGGTCTTCTAACACCTTGTATTTGAAAGGGTTGTATATAGGAAACCATATTTAAAAATCAATTTCTAAGTATATCTGTATCTTTGATTTTGAGGAGGCTTCCATAGGAGGAGTAACTATTTTAGACAGGGGCTAGTATAAAATAGGGAACTTTATGACCAGTTTTGTCCTTATGCAGTTGGCGTGCCTTTGTAACGTTTAAAATCTATACGCTTAGAGTAACAACCCCTGTAACTACCTACGTCAAAATAAATAGCACCAGTTCGTGCATTCCTTTATTCTTTATGCTTCACGTATATGCATAACGTTTAAATTTTTCACAGTTAGTTAATATTCTTAGGCTTATCGTAAATCAAGGACACTGTGCTCATTTACTTTTATTTTATTGCAGTGAAAGCTTCCTAAAAGTGTTGGGGAGGGATTGTGGGTTTTCTTTTTCAATGGACTATTATTATTATTAAGATCAACTATTATCTGAGGTGTGTTTCACGTAGTTTCCAATCCCGTGGACTTATAGGAAGATGGGATAAAGAGATTGCATCTCATATAACATAAGAAACTAATCTTATAAATTCTAGTAGGCTACATGAAAGCAACTCATTTAAGGGTATGTGTATACGTTTCTATAACAAACTCTCAAAAGAAGTTCTAGAGATATCGTTTAATAAATTAAAATCCTTTATTAGTAGTATATTACTTATCGAAGGCCGAAATTAAAACATCTGCACCGGCGTGACAATTGTTTTATTCATTTATTTGTGACAACTTTCAAATATAAACTATATTAAAACCTCATAATAAGTTTAAATATGTCCAGCACTGACCTGTCAGTAATTAAAAACAACTGCCTTAACCCTACCCCAAAATATATTTTGTGTAAATTGATATTACCCCCTGGCGAAGAGCAAAAAAAAAACGATTTTTAGAGTCGCTCACTAATTTGCAGGTTAAGTAATACTATTCTCATATTTTTCATTATTATATTACATACTTTGAATGACTTAAAACACAATACAAACTAAGAACTGTCACTAGGCGAATATTGCTTCATTCTCCCGTGCTATTTATTTCTTATACCAAACGCCCCATCCAAAAAATAATAAGTCCACTAATCACAGTCGTCGTGAAAACGACGACTAAACATAAGTGTTTATTAAATTTGAGAATTTCCGGAATAGCGTTAAACCGGATGTAGTGCATGTAATCGTTTCACTGATATAATTAAGAAGACCTCAGAATAATAAACAACTATAGTAATTTAATAGCAATCTACAAATAAAATAATGATCTCTAAAACGATATCGCTTCGTTTTAGCATCTTTCATATTGCAGCCACCATGACAATTTATCAATACCTAGTGAAACTCTCAAAAATTTCATTTTCACCCCCAAAAATTTCATTTTACCCCATTTGGGCTAATTTACCTCGGTTCCCCAACCGCTTCTTTATGTGATAAATATTCCACAGTATAAAAACACATCAGATTAATTCACGTCGAAAATTGTGTACAAAGTTAGTATTTTACGATTGTAAAAATTCTCCAAGGTGTTATTTTCCTGTAACAAATACGGAAATGTAACAGAAAAAGTTAAAAATGTTAATGAGTTTGGACCAATTCAGATTTTCAATATAAACTTTTTTCAATCTGATTTCGGCTATTTGTTGGAAATTTACTGAATTTTATTATAAACATTGTATGTAAGGAAATTTGCTGTTTTTTTTCATACCATAAACCACAGCTCACTATGTATACATAATCAAAATATTATTTTTCTAGTAGGCTCAAAAAACACTTTTGAATAGTTTGTCCGTTGATTACAAATCTTCTAACGGTTCCGATAGTTGATTCCGCTGAGAAGAAATCGGCAAAAAACTCAACGATTATTTATTTATTTATTAAGGCAGCCAAAACAGATCACAATATGTATATATTCTTAAGTAATAATATATAAAGTATAGACCTTATTGAGACCCTATATGGTCGCACAACATAACATTGTTGTTTTTAATTTTTTTACGAAGCAGTTATAAAATTTATAAGTTTAAGTATTAGCAGATAAGTGTTAGTTTATTAATTTTAGTTTTTATGGGTTATAAATATTAGTTTACTGATGTTAGTCAGTTTTCTATAACAAGCTCATCAAACCCTGTAATTAAATTAATATAATCAAGATATTCAATCAATTCAACTACAAAGCCTAACAAGCCTATTATAGAAAACTGAGAATCTAGAGTTAAAAATGTCTAAATCTGAATTAGCGAACTGGTTATATGACCGACACATCCTGACTATAGGATTGTAATAGAGGTATTGTTTTTAAAGACTACTAGTGCAAATATATTGTTTGACCTACGGCTTGAAATTCTTATATTAATATTTATTTAAATAGTTACTCGTTTAAACATAGTTTTTGTACGTTACAATGTGTTTAGCTTTCATGTGCAACTGGAATCAAGTCCAAACATCTTCGTCGCTTAAATAATCTTCAACATATGCCTTTTGTAATAGAATGTTATTAATATATTTCTTAAAACCCAACAGTGATTCGGGTATCTCATTAAAAATGCGTATCCTCGACCCGAAAAATGATTTCTGAACCCTCTTCACTCTAAAATATGGCATTACAAGTATATAGGCATATATACTGGTAATTTATTAACGTTCCATTGCTGGGCACAGGCACTCGCATATTTAGAGGGAGAGGGAGATATTTATAGAGAGAGGGTTTTTAGAGCATAGGCCCACCACGCGACTACTCTGACACCAAAACAAACCATGGATTTTTTTAATTCATGGTTTCTGTCATCTCTTTGTTTTTTTCTAAATTTCTTTTCGTATAAAAAATAATCTAATTAAAAAACCGCCGGCTTAGCTAACTTATGAGGTAAAAATTGCTGAACTTTTTTTTTAGAAGATGAATAGCTTTTTGTTCTCAGAAAACCACACTAATGAGAAACTTTCATTCAAGATGTAGGTACACGTATTCTTTACTATACTTTGTGATTGTAAAATATTTTATAAAACTATACGAGTACGTCATATCAAAATCATAATATTCCTTATTCAAGTAGGCTTTTAAAGCTTCTCCGAATTATTATTAATCTGTGTCTTGATAAGAAATCTACCACTGTAAAACGGAAAGTTGATTCCACAGAGAAGAAACTGTTTAACGATCACACTGACTTTTAACTACATACATACATACACAGCATCACGCCTCATTCCCATAGGGATAGGCAGAGACAACATCCTTACACTTGCCACGATCCTTGCATATCTCCTTCGCTTCTTTCATTTTCATTAAAACTTTCAAATAGGTTCGTCAGTTTAAAGTACTCTTGACTTGGACCTTATTTAAAATGTCCTGGATTTGGTCCAAGAACGTTCGCCTTGGTCTTCCCCTTCCAACTTTCGCATTCACTCTTAACTCATAAATCCTTTTTGTCAGCCTCCTTTCATTCATTCTCTCTACATGCCCGAGCCTTTCTATCGGCCCGAGCCGATCTAAGCATACCTTTCTCAATTTTAGTCACTACGTCTTCTTTTATACCACAACGTTCTCTTATCACACTATTTCTCACTCTGTCACTCAGTTTTAATCCACTCATGCTTCTCAACGCTCTCATCTCTACCGCATTTATTTTACTTTTGTGATTCTTCTGCCATACCCAACTTTCACTACCATACATAAGTGTTGGCACCAACACTCCAGCATGCACTGCCAGTCTAGCCCTTTGAGACACCATCTGGCTATTCATAAAAGCATGCAGAGCACCATTTACCATATTCCCTGCATTCACTCTCCTTTCGATATCACTTTCACATGTTCCATCTTTTGTAAATTTAGATCCCAAGTATACAAATTCTTTCACCTCTTCCACTTGTTCCCCATCTATCAAAATATTGCCATTCATCATAGATTCATCTCGTTCAAAAAGCATAACTTTCGTTTTGTTTACATTCACTTTCATTCCTTTCCCTTTCAAAGCTTCATTCATAATATTTAGCATCTCCTGAAGCTCGTTAGCGGATGACGCAAGTATTACTTGATCATCAGCGTAGAGTAAACATTTGATGAGTAATTCATCCATTCTCAAGCCATACATACTTTCTTTTAAATCTGTCAAACAGTTATCCATGAATAGGTTGAACAGCCATGGTGACGCAACACATCCCTATCGAATCCCTCTTTCGACAGGAAACCACTCCGTATACGCCCCCTTTTATTCTGACACAAGCACTAGAACCCTAATAGAGAGACTTACGAGACCCCATAAAAAATGTAAACATTAAAATACTCGTATCGCATAGGAAATTAGGGAATCTCATTCTTAGTGAGCGTCTACATCGCTACAGTAGTATATTAGTCAAATTTTAAGCCATGGGACCGGGTGGCTTAAAGTTTCGAAGATTTCCTGGTTAATGTGCGAGTGATAAATGGTTCATATAAATAAATTACTTTTAACAATATCGAACATCACTACACTAAAACAAATTTAACCAACAATTGTTTCTGTTTTGCTATTATAATTAGACTTTTAAATAACTGTGAATAATGTAAACTTTATGCATATATCATAAGCGTAAAGAATAAAGGAATGCACGAACTGGTGCAATTTATTTTGACGCAGCTAGTTACAGAGCTTGTTACTTTAAACGTATGGATTTCAAACGTTGCAAAGGCACGCCAACAGCATACGGACAGAAATTGTCATACGAATATATATATATACGAACGACCTTAGCTGACCCAGCATTACCTAATCGAGAGTGACGGCTCTTCTTCTTCTTTTGGTGCCTCTACATTACTGAAAATTGGTCGGCAGTTCAAATCATTCTTGATTCTGCCGAAAATGTAACAATTCCTCCACAGCTCATTCCCTGATATTTCGCAGCCATGATTTATTTATTTTCCAACCTGTCTCTTGTCTTGGATCTTGCCCAGCATTATAAGGTTGTAACGATCTTGGCGCAACATGTAGCCCAAGTAGAGGAGGCTTCGGAAGTAGAAGCTACATCCATCTTGCATATCAATGATATGTTATCAATCAGTAACATACATTGCTATGGATGAAAGCCCAGGAGACGCACGATGCACTACTCGTGCACAACTTACCCCTTTACAGCTAGAGGAGTGCCGAAACAAGATGGTCTGTAATGTTGAATCTTCCCAAGCGCAAATAACAGAATGAGGTACAAAAACAATGTACACTCCAACCCCTCAAAGACTCAGGTTTACGCATTCGCTGCGAAAAAAACCCCGTTTGACCTCATACTCCGTTTTCAGAACTCTTCTCTCACAGTGTCCAAATGCATTGGCATTCTTGGAGTCGACATTTCTATTGAAGTCCAACTCCGTGAACACTTGGAAGGCAAAGCCAAACTCGATTCCAAAAAACTTGAGGTGTTAAACGATTCTATACAGCCAAGAATCGGTTCCTTTTGTATTAAGCCCAAATTTGGCCACATTTAGAATATTGTTGCTGCTGCTGTTATCTTTGGGCTGGTACACAACAAACTGGAGACTCTAGGCCACAGACGTACCATTAGTTCCGTCTGTGTCTTTTATAAAGACTATTATGGGGATGGTTTAGAAGAAGTTAGTACCGCTGTCTCAATTTTGCGACCGATCATCTCATCGTAGAAATAAATTCCACTCAGACACCCTGGACAAATGGCACTTGTCAACGACTCGGTTTGGTGGATGTTTTTTTCGCGACTTGCAAAATGTTGAACCAACTTCCAGCAGTGATGTTCCCCCAAGAACTCCCGCCACCATCCCGCACCTTCTCGACAGGCAACGCATCGGCAGCCCCCTGATGACCATGGACGGCGGTGATCACTTACCATCAGGTGACCCACCAGCTCGACTAGAAGGAGGAGAAAACGCCCTTGTGTACGTCTTCTGTCCTCTTAAACTGTCGTGATTGCTAATGTCCAGAGAGTATTGTCCTCATCGAAACTGTAGTGCCCGATGGGGTGGATCCCGCTGGGATTTAGTGGTCCCACATTTCTTCCTTTCAGCTGAGGATAAAGCCATTACCCAACAAAAAAAGTTAGGGTAACTTTCTTTTGCCTCGTGGTTTGTAAGATCTGTCCAGCCATCACAATGCGTTGCACAACGTTTAGTAACGGCTCATTCTTATTCAATATTCACAAAATAAATAATATAATGTGCCTTATTTTATTACTTACCTCTCTCGCAGAATGCGCCTTCGTAATCACCATCTCGACACTCGCAGATGGGTCCGTCGTCAGTGCTGATACACACGCCGCCATGTTGGCAGGGATCGCGACGTTCACATGCGTCACCGCTGGCGTTCGTAATACGTGGGGACTGGAACAAACAGATTATATTAAATACTAGCTATTACCCGCGACTTTGTTTACTTATACATCAGAATTAGGTGTCGAAAGAAGTAAAAAATGAGATAAAATTACTATACTTTTATCAATAACCGTAGTAATGCTAGGTTATTTGTTTAGATGATGTTCACGCTTTACCAGGTGATGGTTTTGATTCCCAGCAGGATAAATTTAGGATATTAAATTGTCTAATTTGTCTAGGACTGGACTGGGGGCTTTGGTCATAGTTAATTACCACTCTAAAAGCAAAGTTTATATACTACGATAATATAATTGTGTAATTATATGTATGTATAATATAGTTGTCAGGTATTTTATGTATTATATATTAAGCTATATGTGTAATTATTAAATATATCGTTTAAGTTGTGTATAACTGAGTCAAATTTTCTCTTTTAAAGAGATCGCTTTTAGTGATATTATTTTCTTCTTCTTATATATGTGGTAAAAAGTTATAAATAAAATAATCTGTATGCAAAAGTTTACCATCTATGTTTATTATATCTATTTTAAGCGCTAACCGATTGAACAACAGAAATAGTTTAAAGTAGAAAGTAAAGATTTATTTCTTAACTAAAATAAAAAAATGAAATCGACTCCTATTTCATTCACGAATTTTTTAAATTCATTTGATACATAATAGTGTATAAAGCTTTTACGCGAGCTTTCAATGGCTAGTACAAGTTTTTGCAAATAAGTAAGTAAGTAGCAGCCCTTTAACGTCCCACTGCTGGGCACAGGCCTCCTCACTCCAAGGAGCGAGGGTTTTTAGAGCATAGACCCACCACGCTGCTCCACTGCGGATTGGCAGGCATAATACACAACAAGTGTACTCTCTATTCCTTCACTCTCATAGTCCGATGTGACGGGAATCCGACACGACCGGAGAGAGATCAGGCGCAGGACCGACGGCTTAACGTGCTCTCCGAGGCACGGGGGTGGATCACACCGCCAACTTCCCAACTTCGGGCAAATATTGAGAAAATCTTAATAGAAAACTCAATATTGATTTTTGAATTGGCCCGACCCGGGACTCGAACCCAGGACCTCATGTCTGTAGTCGAACATGCTAACCACTAGACCAATGAGGCAGTTAGTTAGTTAGTTTTGCAAATACTATAAAAAATATGCATAAATTAATACTTTAAAAACGTATGTTAAATTTGAACAACAAAATAGAAATTATATTTGAACAATAACAAATATATAATTAAATAAATAAAATAAATAAGCCCTTTATTCCGAACAAAAGTGATACAAGTTCCTTAAAACTAAGATATACTAATGATCAATAAGATATCACGCAGTTCTTGAGCCACTCGTTTCCAATTAGCTCCTGCTGTCATCTTGAGCTCATCCTCCCATCTTGTGTGCTGTCTTCCTCGCCGTCTTTTACCATCCCTTGGGTATCATTCCGTCACTAATTCACTCCACTTTCTTGCCTTGTCGCACATCATATGACCTACCCATCTCCATTTTTGCTTACCTATTTGTGAAAGTATATCGGTCAAGTTTTTACTTTTCTAATAAATATATAGTATGGACTAAAAAACAGGACATTAAAATGTTATCTAAGTAAAGTGTGACTGAGCAAAGACCCAATAGACTTATTACACCTTGCTATATGAAATTTACTTCAAAAATACTGCTTTAAATCATAGCTAAGCAAAACATCTTGTTCCTCTCCCCCCCAAAATCCTTCCTTTCCCCTCTCCCACAAAATAAACTTAGATATTCAGTCGTAACATACATAAGAACCCTCGCTTCGTGTTAGTTATTTGACAGCATTTGATTTATGGGCTTCCTATCGATTCTCTTCGCCATAAACGTCTTACTTTTTATGTTTTGACGACCCTCCGTCAGTACAAAAGACCGTATTATAAAAGGGTCCGGATTCGAACTTCTTGTGAATGAATTTGTGCGATTGTTTTTTTTTTGTTAATAGGGTTAGATAAGTGTTAAGGGTAGGCCCTTTGACATCCGCTATTTGCTATTTTATTGGCAGTATCTCTGTATAATAGATTAAAAGATGTGACGTGTGTTCGCAATAAATTTAAAAACTGCTGAACGGATTTTCATGCAATTTCCACCAAATAGATAGAGTGATTCTTGATGTATGTATGTGTATATAAATGGATTTTTTTGTAAATTGGTTGAAAAGTAACGATAACTGTTGCAACGGGAAAGATTAAACCGATTGGGAGCTTTTATCGAAATCGCCGCCTTGGAAATATAACAAATCAATGTAAAATAGTAAGTAGCAGCCCATTAATGTCCCACTGCTGGGCACAGGCCTCTTCACTCATAGAGGGTATTTAGAGAATAGACCCACCACGCTACTCCACTGCGGGCGAATCATTGATTCGCCCGCAGTGGAGTAGATTTGACAGGTTAATTTCTCTTGCAAAAAAGTAAGCAATGACACATATCTACCTTTTAAAGAGAACTCACTACATCTATTTTGTCTTTTACTACTACTTAGGTAATACGTCTGACAAAATAATGTCGAAAAAATTCATGAAAAACATGTGATATCTCCAAAACTAAGTGCGGTAAGTAGAAGCTCATTAACGTCCCACTGCTGAGCACAGGCCTTCTCAGTCATATTCTATATGAAAGAGGGTTTTTAGAGCATAGACCTACCATGCTGCTCCACTGCGGATTGTCAGGCGTAGTGTACTCTCTATTCTTTCACTCTCATAGTCCGACGTGGCGGCAATCCGACAAGACTGAAGAGAGATCAGACGCAGGACCGACGGTTTAACGTGCTGTCCGAGGCACGGGGGTGGATCACACCGCCAACTTCCCAACTTCGGGCAAATATTGAGAAAATCTTAATAGAAAACTCAATATCGATTTCGAACTGGCCCGACCCGGGACTCGAACCCAGGACCTCATGTCTGTAATCGAACATGCTAACCGCTAGACCAATGAGCACTAAGTGCGGAATGGTCCTTAAATTCGATATACTTATTCCTATCGCGAAGTAGACACTCATTAACAACGTGTTTCTATATCTTCCCAGGGAATTTGGGTATATCAGCGAATATACTTCATTTATTACGATATCTCAAAAACTTTACTGACTCGACATATATAGCGAAGTAGACAGAAGAGTAAGAACGGGTCTTTATATATTTCTGCAGTATCGAGAACTACACAGAAAATAGTCGGGGAAATAGCTAATGAAAATATAAACCATTAAACAAAACTGCAACCCTATGCTACTCATTAAAAGGGAGTCTATAAAAATCCACAGGTACTTTACTAATTGGCTAACAGCCAGAAAATATTGCCAAAAAGTTAGCACTGCCTTTTGCTTCTTCCAATTGAATCTATCAAATCAATTATATTTGATAGTATAATAAAATATTGACAAGATAACTATTACCTATCTAGATAAAGTAGTGGGCTAATTTTTTAGACATTTAAAAGCTGATATAATAATTATATTGACTATTTAAAAAAAAAAGGATTTATGAGTCTAGAGTGAATGCGAAAGTTGGAAGGGGAAGACCAAGGCGAACGTTCCTGGACCAAATCCAGGACATTTTAAATAACGGCCAGGTCAAGAGTACTCTAAACCGACGAGCTTGTATGAAAGGTTTAATGAGAATGAAAGAAGCGAAGGAGATATGCAAGGATCGTGGCAAGTGGAAGGATGTTGTCTCTGCCTACCCCTATGGGAAAGAGGCGTGATGCTATGTATGTATGTATTTTAAATATTGACAAAAAAACACAGTCATTTGAGATTTCAATAAATTACTTGTTATTTTATTATTTTTGACACTTTTAATAAATTCCTTTTCCACTTTCCACTAAGTCTCGGAAATGTAAAGTTTTAGATTTGTATAAATATAAATAAGACTTAAAAATTTGTTTGCCAAAAAAGTTTCACTTCTGACATGTGTACATTTAAACGTTGATATAAGAAGTATCATTAAATGTGTTAGACAAGTTTGTATACATAAGTAAGTAAGTAAGTAAGTAGCAGCCCATTAACGTCCCACTGCTGGGCACAAGCCTCCTCACTCCGAGGAGCGAGGGTTTTTAGAGCATAGACCTACCACGCTGCTCCAGTGCGGATTGGCAGGCATAGTACACAAGTGCACTCTCTATTCCTTCACTCTCATAGTCTGATGTGTTGGGAGAATCCGACACGACCGGAGAGAGATCAGGCGCAGGACCGACGGCTTAACGTGCTCTCCGAGGCACGGGGGTGGATCACACCGCCAACTTCCCAACTTCGGGCAAATATTGAGAAAATCTTAATANAGAAATAGAATTAGATATTAAAATAAATAAGAATAACGTAACACATATACTAGAAAGTAATAGGGAAAGAGAGATATTTTTAGCATATTGTGTTAAAATAGTTTTAGATGTAAATAGTCGAAATAGAACCAAGTAATTTAACATAAGACGATATATAGTGATGATATAATTAGAATAATACTAGACATACTTTATTTTACCTATTTCTTACAAATTCTTCTTGAAAATAGGTTACAGTTTTTGTTATGCTTGGGTAATAATATATAAATGTAGAAACGTTGTTGAGACCCAATATGGTCACACAGCATAACATTGTTCAACGATCAAGATATAGTTTTATTTTAAGTATTAGTACTAATAATAAGCCCTAGTATATAATAAGCGTTAGTTATTAATTTGTGTTATACGTATTAGTTTAGCAGTGCTAGCTTAGTTGTATTACTGATATATATCTTAATTTTAATTATATTAAAACTAGAATATGACGATGTAATTATGCGATATTTAGATGTACAAAGTCTCCGACCCGTGTTGGAGGGCAACTTGAAATTTTTATAAAATTAAAAAAAAAAAAAAAAAAAAAAAAAAAAACGTTTACTTGGTAAGAGGTAATTTACATCTTGTGGTTTCTAGAGAGCATCGTAGCGGAACACAAATTTTTATGCTTGGCGGCACATCTATAATGTTAGCGTGGTAACTAACCATGGTCGAAGCCTCCCAGTCCAGACTCAGACAAATAGAACGTTCTTAAGATAATACCTCCAATTAATTTTAATTTGCCGCAGCTTTGGACCAAAGCCGAAATTTTCAATCGCCTTGCATTACAAGAATAATAAAAAAAGATCGTGTAATTAAGCTGAAGAGTGTAAAATCTCAACAGGTACTTCAGGGTTGGCCAACGGCCAGCAATTTCGACGCTCCTCTGCCGAAAAGTAAACGCCCGCGATTCCTTCACGCTCGAAACTTTTTCAACTGATTCAGAATTTCTAATGAAGGCACTGCAGATTACATAAGTTTTATTACATAATAATTATATTATAAATAGCTTTAGTTAGAAATTAATAAATCAAATTTAGTAAATATAAACCTTTTTAAAGTAACCTTATGGTGTTTGATTCCTGTCAAACGAAATAATGCGCGCTGCAAATTAATCATTAACATAATCTATATGTATATGTATAAGAGGTATCCAGGTATCCAATAACTCATCACATCTCTGGAACCACAAGGCGTAGCGAGTTGAAATTTGGTAGGAATATTCCATTTATTACTTTTATAGTATGTAAAACTTGGACAGGATTTTTTTTTGACATAACGGAAACTAACACAGTAAATTTTAGGAAATTCTATCATCAAAGGGCAGTGCGGGTAAGTTTCTTATTTATAAAACAATTTGCCTAAATTAATGAAAATGCTACCAAAAATACATCGCAAGCAGACGAAGTCGCGGGTTCAGCTAGTATTATATATGTAAGAATAAGTGAAAACGGAGAAGCATAAAACACAGGGGCGTAGGGTTCTCCGCCGACATCGTCATTAATGGGATCCATTATTTAATTTCTTATTCTGTGGGCGTTCGTGGGTAATGTTGGTGCAATCAAACACTTTGTTAATTAACTCGGATTATAATGTTCCATCACTTAATGTTCCCGATATCAATTTACACAAACTCATTAACATTAATAGATAGGAACGCAAAATTTTCAATAGTCGACCAACCCGGCCGACCGCCACTCGAGAACTCCCGAGATACGCGTCGGACTTCCACTTATTGACTCTGCTCCCACGCCGATACACAGATGGCGCCAGCGATCCACAGACTCTTGCACTCCGACATATATATTTGATGTGACTAAATATATGTCGATAGATAAATCGTAAATAAAGTCAGAAATTGTTATCATATTAAGACTCTGGCGAGTAAAGCTAGTTCCGCTGCATTTGCTGTTAGAAAAATTAGATAATACACTGATGTTGAAACTGTCAAAATGGTGTATTTCGCTTATTTCCATAGCATTGTTTTAAAGCATGCTGTTATGGGGTAAGGAGGCGATCATTGAAACTGTCTTTATATTACAAACAAGAGCAATCCGTGCCATATATCAATTGGAATCTCGCGTTTCCTTAAGAGTAAAATTCAAAGAAACATGAATAGTAATGTCGCAATATATGTTAAATAATATTTTATATATCCGTTACAGTATTTATATAGCAAAAACAGTGAAATATACAATTTTAATACAAGAAATTTTTAGAGTCGCTCACTAATTTGCGAATTGCCTCATTGAATTAAACTGCCTCATTGGTCTAGTGGTTAGCATGTTCGACTACAGACATGAGGTCCTGGGTTCGAGCCCCAGATCGGGCCAATTCGAAATCGATATTGAGTTTTCTATCCAGATTTTCTCAATATTGGCCCGAAGTTGAGAAAAATTTGGCGCTGTGATCCACCCCCGTGCCTCGGAGAGCACGTTAAGCCGTCGGTCCTACGCCTGATCTCTCTCCGGTCGTGTCGGATTTCCGTCACACCGGACTATGAGAGTGAAGGAATAGAGAGTGCACTTGTGTACTATGCCTGCCAATCCGCAGTGGAGCAGCGTGGTGGGTCTA
>JACTOM010000939.1:3139727-3184061 GCA_015832385.1 Elymnias hypermnestra
GCCCTGATCCGAGAAGAGCCCACAACAAACTCAGTCGGGTGTGTTTTTTTTTTGTTATCATCATCATTACAATATCATATTAGTTTAATATATTTCAGTTCAAATTAGAGCAGTTCGTTCACTCCTGCAACTCTTGCAACTTATAATACGATTTTTCTATCAACTTTCTTTTAACAAAGACTTTGAATTTATTAATTGACATTTCTAAAACATAATATAGAGGAAACACTTGTGTTTTTGTATGTATGTTTGTAACGTTTTTACATAGAAACTAATAAAACAATTTCAAACTCTTTTCACCATTTGAAATCTCCATTTTCACTGAACGACATAGACTATATTATTATCCCAAAAAATAGGGACCCCTAAAAAAAATGTAAAATGGATTAATGTAACCCAAGTTGTGGAACAAAAAATCTGTTATCGCATGCACTGCGAAAACTTTTGAAGATAGAACTATAAAATGTTCTACATTATTATAGAACGTAATAATATCTAAAAAAAGTCCATGTCATATGTCCAACTACTGTACATATTCCACTATTATTACTTTATTGCATTTTAAAAGTTAATAAAAGCCCCGATTAAACTAAAACTATATTATCCATATTTCTGTATAAATCCTCATCCTATTAAATGATATATTTTATAAAACACCGTTTCAATATCTATAAAAAACTTTTTAAAAGATAAAAATATCAATCTAAAGAAAATAATGTATCTGGAGTCGAACTTCAGAGTGTCAAATGTTGTGCATAGGGAAGTTCCAAGACAATAAGGTCATCGTCGTCATCGTCGTCTCAACCGATGGACGTCCACTGCTGGACAAAGGTCTCTCTTAATGAATTCCAATGGGCCCGATATTGCGTCGCTTGTATCCAGCGGCTGCCAGCGACCCGCCTGATGTCATCGGTCCACCTGGTGGGGGGTCTGCCGACGCTGCGTTTTCCGGTACGAGGCCGCCACTCTAGCAACTTCGGGCCCCAACGTCCATCGGTTCTGCGAACCATGTGCCCTGCCCATTGCCACTTCAGCTTTGCAGTTCGGTAGGCTACGTCGGTGACTTTAGTTCTCCTACCGATCTCCTCATGTCTGGTTTGATCACGTAGAGAAACCTCTAGCATAGCCCTCTCCATTGCCCGCTGACTGACTCTGAGTCTTCTTACGAGCCTCATAGTCAGCAGCCGTGTCTCGGAACCATATGTAAGCGTTGGCAACACGCACTGTTCGAAGACCTTTTCAGTCTTCTCCGAACGCTGCCCATCCGAGTTGGATCCCGAGGTTGATCTCTTTTTCGAAATTGGCCCTACCTAAATGGATCGTGTGTCGTAGATATACTCGTCTACAACTTCGAGTACTGGTTGGCGGTTTGATCCACCCCCGGTGCCTCGGAGAGCTCGTTAAGCCGTCGGTCCTGCGCCTGATCTCTCTCCGATCGTATCGGATTTCTGTCACAATGGACTGTGAGAATGAAGGAATAGAGATTATGGCATTATTCTCTTATGAACGACACATGGCAGCAACGGTCCCCAGTCCCCGGCAGCCCCACTATTCCTAGCTCTGGCAGCGGTTATGATAACGGCGGGGCAGGGGGTGCTAAGAATCTCCAGACCAGATTCCGCTGCCAACCCCGACGACAATAAGGTATTACAAATAAATCTGTTCTCTAATCGGTATCTAAGCGTAGTATATAATATGAGTGATGGGATACATTTAGCATATGAACCATATTATTGGCTTGCTTTAAAACAGAGACCTAACAACATTTGCCTGTGACATATTTATTGATAACCTATTTACACTACAGCGTTGCATTGTCTCAGAAAATCAATACACTATTGTCATAATTAATCAAGATTAGTTCTACATAATCGCTTTACAATAATTGTAATACTATTGATGTATTATAAAATAAAGAGTTTTAGTGATACTTTATACGATAAATAAGTGAAAAATTATCTATTATGCACATACCTGGAAATCTCATTGGCTAGTGGTTAGCATGTTCGACAGACATGAGGTCCTGGGTTCGAGTCCCAGGTCAGGCCAATTCAAAAATCTTGAGTTTTCTATTAAGATTTTCTCAATATTTGGCCGAAGTTGGGAATTGGGGAGTGTGATCCACTCCTGTACCGCGGAGAGCACGTAAAGCCGTCGGTCCTGCGCCTGATCTCTCTGCGATCGTGTCGGATTACCGTCACATTGGACTATGAGAGTGAAGGAATAGAGAGTACACTTGTGTACTATGCCTGCCAATCCGCAGTGGAGCAGCGTGGTGGGTCTATGCTCTAATAACCCGCTCTCATGTGAGTGAGGAGGCCTGTGCCCATCAGTGGGACGTAAGTGGACTGCTACTTACCCTACCTGGAAATCTCTATGATATTGACCCAATTAATTTGAAATTCCATGTGACGAGAAGGGATTTCCCCATACCCTCACGAGATCAGAAACTACGCGGATATAAACAACTATATATTGGGTATTTCATGCAAAAAGGTACGTTTTTTTAATTTTAATTATATATCTACCTAATTTTTTCATTCTTTTGCTCATAACTTTCTTAAATCGAACTATTGTTTCAATGAGATTTCTTTTTGAACTGAAACTTCTGTAGGCGCATAAAGATGTTATTTTTACTGATGAAACGCGTCATGAAGATGTGCAACGTTTTTTATGGTAATTCGTTTCAAGGTTAGATAGTTTTAATCTTTCAAAATAACATATGGCATCTTAATCTGCCACTCGTCAATAAACTATTTGTCATAAAATATAAAAGAAAAATATTTTATAAATTCTCTTTTCTAAATTTTATATTCAAAAAATAAAATTTATTTAATAATTTCTAATGTTGACACAAAAACAATGGCATTTCTATTTACAATTCGTCATTTGAGATTTATATAAATTATTTGTATTAATTTTCAACACTTAATATTTTAATGACAATCCTTTTTCTCTCCTTCTAAGTCTCGGAAGTCTAAAGTTTTAGATTTGTATAAATATAAACAAGACTTAAAAGTTAGTTAGCCAAAGAAGTTTCACTTCTGAGATGTTTACTTTGTACGCACGCATTTATAACATTTTTAAGATGGATTCTTTTATAGAAGCGTAATTGGATTAGAAGTGTATTAAAGTAATCCTTTATCTCTTCATATACAAACGAGAAGTTTTATAAAGGAGAAATTTAAATTTCATTCATAAAATAGTTGGAAAGTGTAGACTGTGTGCTCACCTTTAAAAGTCTACGTCACGTAATCGTTAACCCCACGTCATCCTCCCACGTTGAGAAACTGTCGTAACAACTGATGCGTACTCCAACTACTAGGTAAATGCCTCAAAGCCTTATAGAAACGTAGGCGGAAGACTGGTTTTGAAAGCATACGAGTCCTCATCACGTCCGCTACAGCTACGTTTTATTTGCAAAACAAATTGAATCATCTTTTGACACGAAACACACTTTTTGACCTATTTTTATTAATAGAAATCGTTTTAATATTACAACTTTTATACATACTAGCTATCTCCCGAATAGTTATAATAAATATTCACTGATACAATTAAAAAAGTGAAATACACTTTTTTAATTGTACAGTACTGTTTTAATACAATCTTGTAATCCCATAGTTTAGACTTTAGAGTTAAAAAGGTACAGAAATCATTTCTCGGGTTGAACTTACGCATTTTTAGTAAGATACCGTAATCGTTTTTAGATATGCTTCCGCATGATTTTAAGAAATATATCAAAAACATAATTTTACAAAAGGCATATTATAATGTTGAAGTTGTAACATACACAATTGTCTTATGAAGAGTAACCGTTGAGTTTCTTGCCGGCTTCTTTTCAGCGGATTCAACTTTCCGAAACGGTGGTAGATTTGTTACCAACAGACAGACTACTGACGAACCAAAAGTGCTTTTTGAGTCCATTTGAATAAAGAATATTTTGAATTTGATTTTAAACTGAAGAGCCTAAAACGATCACTCACTATCACGACATCTCCAATACTATAAGCCTGATTGACTATTTTTTTTATTTGACAAACCAATGAGTCTAGAGTGTGGGAATTGATGGAGTAAGAGTCCTCCCATAACTAAAGTAGCCTACATAATTCTATTTGGACCCTCTTCATTCGTGAGAGAAACAGCTGAGAACCAACTTGCTTATTCCTGGTGTCCCGGATGAGTCCCATTGAGAATTCACGGTGATAAGAGCAGGAGCGCATAAATGTTCCCACCTTCTTTGACAGTGAGAGGGATCATCAACTGCATTCTCCCTCCCTACCACTCATGGACCTTTTTCAGCCAGAATACGGTCTCGAAGAAGAAGGCCACTAAGCCCAATTGACTTGAAATTAAATAATACTTTCGCGATTAAACACTTACTAAGAACTAATTTCCCCATATACCCACAGAATCGTAAACTACAAGGCAACATTGCAAGGAACTACTAGCTAAATATAGGTAATAGTATATTACACACCTAGGGCCGAAAGTATGACATCGCGGTCCGTGTGATAATTTTATAATTACTTTCTTATAAAGTACAGAAAATAAGTTCTAATGAACCGTAAGAAGAATTAATTACAAATTTTGATAAAGCAGTGCAACAAATTACCAAATATTAAAAAGAAGGGCGCATGCGTCGAAATTTTAAAACACGCGCACTAAATTAGGCATTACACGACTATGTGTCACTTTTGTCACTCAAAATAACGCGATAAATATGGACTTTCGATACAGATGTGATGAAATCGTATTGATTTTCAACTAAATAGAAATGAGACATGTATGTCTTTTGTAAACGCAATATTATTTCGTATATATTCCCGCCCGGTAGACTCTTCCCTCCCAAAAACATCAACAACACTACTAATTACTAACTGTGATTACTAGCCGGCCTAGAATTACCTAATATTTATTCATTAGTTGTTAAGTTCAGCCCACACACATTCCAGAGGTCATCAAAATCAAAATTTAATTAATTAAATATGATTGACAATATGCTTTGTGATGCCATATTATGTTAAGGTTTTCGAAAACTATTGTGAAGCAAAAGGTCAGAAAAAGACAAGTGGGCTTTAGACCACACCACTGAAGTAAAACGTAACTCTATCTTCATTAACTTATATTTCTCTCTCTATAAACCCTCTCTCATAGAGTAACAAGGCCCAGCAGTAGGACTTTAATTTACAATAAAAGGCGTGAAGTCATATCATACCACGCGTTATTTTACTTTGTACAGTTATTTTAAAAGATTATGATCGCACTGTAACAATTTGATGTTATTATGATAACATTAAGTAATTGAGCCTTTCATATAATTAGATATTGCCTCACATACCGGGTATTAACTAACTTTGTACAATTGTAAGGATTCCTTACAAATGTATGCGAAAAAACTGTACACATCTTGTTAGCGATCATTATTATTGTATTTGTGGTTTGCTTTTAAATTACTGTAATTGTGCATTTATATCGGTTATACGTTTACATGCACTACATCCGGTTTAACGCTATTCCGGTAATTTAATAAACACTTCTGTTTAGTCGTCGTTTTTACGACGACTGTGATTGGTGGACTTATTATTTTTATGAGTGGGGCGTTTGGTATAAGAAATGTAGCACGGTAGAATGAAGAGATATTCGCCTAGTGACAGTTCTTAGTTTGAATTGTGTTTTAATTCATTCAAAGTATGTATTACTTAACGTGCAAATTTATGAGCGACTCTAAAAATCTTAAATAAATTAAAAGTAGACATTGCAAGACAAACAAAGCTTTCGTAATAACCTAAAGCAAAATATAACCGTACTCACTAGTAAATTACACAAATATTAAATTTAATAATATAAAATATTCACGCTACGTTGGCGAACACAGACCAACATTTCAAGTGAAAATTCCTTTGAACTTTATACAACGCCTACATGTGGCACAAAAACACCTTTTATGGAATTAGGCGTATATTTAAACAGTAAAAATCTCGCAGACCGCAAAAAGTCTTAGTCTGCCCTTTCAAAATGTTTGAACAGCTCCCACATTTCTAATGATAACTAACTTTAACAAGTTACTTATCAATTATTAATCCCTCTAATAAAAAAGAGAAATAGTGTAATTCTCAAGACATATCTTTTGAACTATAAAATTAAAATTAACATAATTTTGTCTTCATGTTTAACAAAACTACATTGTAAATAAATTTAGTGGGTCCTTTTATTGACTTGTTTTATTTTAGTATAAAATTCTTCAGCAATACCGACCGCAATAGTGAGAGTTGGGCAACCTCCAGGAAACTATGGTAGATCTTTTCGTCTAACATCCCTCAGTGCCTGAAGATCAAAGTGAAGAAGAGACTTGGTCACTGACTATGGACTTCATGCGCAGGGTAACTGGCGATGGAAAGAGCTGTGCTCAGAGTTTCTCTACGTAATCGAATAAGAAATGAAGAGATCCGAAGCAAAACCAACCTAACCGACATAGTCCTACGAATCGTGAAGCTGAAATGGTAATGGATGGGGCACATAGTCCAAAAGACTGATGGACGTTGGGTTTTGAAGATTCTGACAGTATAGGCAGACCCCCAAAAGTTAGAAAAGGGGAAGAAGGCTACAGATCTAGCAGAATAAATGCCTACGCCTGATAGTAGGAGCTCCGAGGTACGTCAGAAATTGTTATTCATCGTGACATCAGAACGCCCTACGTGGAAGCGTTCTGCCACGCGGATAACTCCTAGCACACACACCTCCACGGCATTGTCAGCCAGTTTTCTAGATCAGAAAGTACTGGGCGTCCCTTGCCTTAACTTCTGCTGTCACCACCACAGGATGTACAGGAAGATAACGGCGATGACGAAGCGACGTCTGTAGCAGAACCCGACCTTGAGCAACACTTGGGTTGTCCTGGAAGGTCCTATCGACGAAAGCTTGTGGGAACCAGCCCGTTAGAATAACGGGCAGAAATGAATACAGAGCATCTTCGATGATAAGAAGAACCTCTGATGATAACAAGGTTGTCTGAAGCCATCAAGCGGGTCGCTGTTAGCCGCTGTAACAAGGCAGTTCAAAGTCGGCTCTGGTGGACGTCGATAGATGAGACTTTTGTCCAGTTGTGGACGCCCATCGGTTGAAGCAATGACTAAAACGACGAGAGATCGCAACACTGGTCGTTACATGTGTTTTTCGCTAATATATCCTGCTCCCGACAGAATATTGGGACATCCTTTTTTAATGAGCATCTATATTGGGACCAGACAGAGTAACTATGCCAAATTTCAGGTATTCAAGTCAATGGATTAGATGCAATATTTGTACTGCAGAAAAGGGCCGTTCGTGCGATTTACAATATGGGTCCAAGAGAGTCTCTAAGAAACAAACTCAAGGCAGTTAACATAATAACAGTTCACTGAGTATACATATTAGAAAACTTGTTGTACGTATATAAAAACATTAACTCTTTTAATAAAAAGAGTGAATGTAAAAAGAGGGACTGTATATCCCATAACTTACGAAACAAAAACAAACTTGTTAAAATTTCTATTAGGCTGCATACAATTAACAACTCATTTAAGGGTAACTGTATACGTTTCTATAATAAACTTGTTAATTAAGTTGATAGAAAAATCGTAGTATAAGTTGGAAGATTTTTTATAAGTTTCTAACGTCTAAGATTCTTTAGACGTTAGAAACATGTGGGAATGAACGAACTGCTCTAATTTGAATTAAAATATATTAAACTAATATGACATTGTAACGATGATGGTAACAAGAAAGAACAAATTACCCGACTGAGTTTGTTGTGGGCTCTTCTTGGATCAGAGCGCGAAGGTACCCTCGTAACTTTAGATTTTAAGTCGTTCTGGAGTATCATCATCAGACGTACATTAGAATTAGTGTGGAAACGGAAAAAAAATTATTTGACGATTCAAAAGTGCAATATTCAAATATGCCTACTTGAATAAAGATATTTTGATTTGATTTGAATGGGAACAATAGTTTCGGGAATTTCATAATACGTGATTTGTGATTGGTAAGAAAAATTATGTTTTCTACGCAACATCGTAACACAAATACAATAATTGTCACGCCCTTGCTAGTAAGGTGATAACTAGCTTCAGCTGGAGCTTCCCAACAATCGAAACACAGGAAAGTTTTAAAGTAATTTTTAACTTCGGACCTAGAACCTTAGCTACTTGAACAATTACTAACAATAGAACTTGGTCAAGGATTAATCTGTGTACAATGAAACTGTAGCCAGTTAACGTAAACCCTCCCTCCGTATGGTCGGAAAATATGTCTCGATGCGAATCAAAGAAAATTTTCACCGACGCAAGTTTTAATTCTTCAAGGAGATGACAGAGTGAAGTAAGTTCAAGCACACTCTGCTAAAGAGGAGCCAGTGACTCGAAGAGTGTCATTGTAAAAGAAAAATATATAACGTAGCTCCCTTTCATTATGTTCTCGTAATATATTCATGAATCATTCTTCACTAAATTTAGTTGGACAATCATTATAACACCACACATAAAAAATAGCATTTTCTAATTTGTCTGAGTCTGAACTGGTAGGAGGCTTCGGTGGTGACTAGTTACAACACTACCAATAAAGATTTACCGCCAAAAAAGAGATTTGTATTCCGTTACGATGCTGTGTAGAAACCTTAAGATTTGAATTGCCTCTTACCAGGTTAACGCGCTTCCATCTTAGATCCCACTTCTGATTTATTAGAATACACACCAACTCACATTAACTAACAATAGTATTCTCTTCACTATTTAAATATACACAACTTGCACTATACTAATAATAACTTCACTATATGAATTTATACACTTTAGCATTACTTCTCTTAAAGCAACTACTTCACGATACACAGCTCGAAAGACTATCTTTACAAAATTATCCGTCCGTTAATGTTACCTTGCATTGCATAACATTTCGTAATATTGCACAATGCCCTCATCTAGACAAATGGCTGGGCAGAGAGCACGGATAGTTCTCTTACAGTTTGGTACAGGTGCTAACCAGTCATGGTTGCTTCGGCAAGTACCTGTACCAAACTGTTGGCTGTGAGCCATCGGCCAGATGTCACAAGTGTGGTGCCTCGTCAGACACAGCACACCACACTGTGGCAGAATGTCCCGCCTGGGAACCTCAACAACACTGGCAAGTATTATAAGAGCAACACTTGCCAGTGAGCAGGCCTGGAGAGCGGTTGCCTCCTTTTGCGAAACTGTCATCTCGCTTAAGGAGGCATGGCAAAGGGTGGGGGTGAATGCTGCCGAAACACTGCAGCCACGACGAAGAGGTCCAGGAATCAGCCACGAACCTCTGGCTCCCTACTCATCGTTGACGGCGGACCCGCTGGGTTTTAGTGAGTATTGCGAGTTTGTACCTCGCGTAGTCCCACACTCCCGACCCCATTAGTCTGGGTGCGTAAATATATTTCCCAGCGACAAAAAAAGCATAAAACCGTTATAGACACACAGAATTTTATTTAGTTTCACCCGCGTAGATACCGAACTCGTGGCAATGGAAAGTCTACTAAGTCGGTCTATTTAATTTCGTTAACATCAAAGTCTAATTTTACTTATTGTTTAATTACTTCCTTTCAGATTATTAGATACCCACTTACATTCCAAATCTATTCAACATACAGATTTTGTTTTACGAATATAAATCTAACTAATACATTCTTAAATTCGTTATTGTTTACGTAGAATGATATTTTTAAATTTGCTAAATTCTTGATTTCAAGGAGGCAATGACATTGTTTAAATCGCTCCAGTAATTGTAGCTTAATAAAAATAAGTACAGTATATATTGAGGGGTATCTTTGGTATCCTTGGAATATGAGCTAAATCACCAGTGGCAGGCCCAGTTATAAGGACCGCTACAATTTTATTTAGATCGACTTTATTAAATTCGTTGTATCTTTTGAATGGAATGTCCGATTTTAATAATTTAAAAAGTATTTTACATGTACTGATACAGTCTTTAGTAAAATATAATAATTATTAATGTAGAGCTATGAATAATATGGTTTGATTACTGTAGACACTGCCTCATTGGTTAGCATGTTCGACTACCGACGTGAAGTCCTGGGTTCGAGTCCCGGGTCGGGCCAATTCAAAAATCAATATTGAGTTTTCTATTAAGATTTTCTCAATATTTGCCCGAAGTTGGGAAGTTGGCGGTGTGATCCACCCCCGTGCCTCGGAGAGCACGTTAAGCCGTCGGTCCTGCGCCCGATCTCTCTCCGGTCGTGTCAGATTCGCGTCACATCGGACTATGAGAGTGAAGGAGTAGAGAGTGCACTTGTGTACTATGCCTGCCAATCCGCAGTGGAGCAGCGTGGTGGGTCTATGCTCTAAAAACCCCCGCTCCGAGGAGCGAGGAGGCCTGAGCCCAGCAGTGGAACGTTAATGGGCTGCTACTTACTTTTACTTTTACTGTAGACACTTTTACTACCTTTTAAAATGTAAAAATTAGTTATAGTGGCATAACTACGGTAGTTCGACAAATAGTATCATGGACTTTTTGTAGCTATTAATGTGTAACTGACAACACTGAGATTGCCGGCTAAAGGTTGGCCGTGCTGCGACTGGAAACACTGAAGCTACCATAAAGATTTAGATTGGCTGCATTGATTGAGTTGTGTACTGAGATTGGCTACATTGACTAGTTGTGTACCAACCTACAGAACATAATAGCGGGTTAAGAGGGGTATATAAACGCCTGCAAATTAAACCTGTCATTTGCGCAGTAGGCGCCCTTAAAGCAATGTTTCCCCCACGACGCAGCAGGGCCCTTCGACGGGCCCACCCCTCGGCAGAGCTTCTGCGCTCGCCATCCCTCTCGGTTACGCTGTAAAAGCCAGCAGGGCTAACAGCAACACACTTCGAAAAAAAAAACCGGTCATTCATTCGTAAATACAGTGCTAACAGTGACAGTGAAAGTAGTAGTACAAGTAAGTGTTAAATAACAGTGCTAGTGCGACCATCAGAAGCTATTATTGAGTTAAGTTGATTTGGGTAATCTCAATTAAACTAAATAACTGGTTTGATTATAAATTGGAGTTATTCCTGTAGTATTGTAATGTTCTACGTAATCACTTGTTGTAATTATAAATTATTGTAATTGTAATTTTAATACAAATATTAAATTGATGTATTTTCTTCATCTGGTGTATTAGTTCATTATCCGTTATTAATGTTTTCTTTAATTTTGTACATTTTTATGTTCTATCATCAATAGCTTCCCCAGCGCACGCGATGACGGATTTTTGTGACCAATTTTTTCCGTCCTTGGGTTAAATAAATGCATTTATGTCTCTCAATGAAAATGCAGCTGTCTAATGGTGAAAAAAGCTTGAAATTGGCCCTATAGTTTTTGTGTAAAAACGTTACAAACATACATAAATACAAAACCACAAATGTTTCAATTTTACAATAATATTTTATTTTTATAATTTATTTTACACCAGACCAAGTAATTATATATTTGGAAGGGGACTTAAACTATTTAAATTAGTGACAGACAAAAGGCGGTCTTATCGCTTTAAAACGATTTCTTCCAGACAACCTTAACGAAGGAAACTTAGCTAAGAGTTTAAAGGTAAGTGGTAGTGAGAATAATAAATACACTACATACATTCATACATAGAATAGAATACATATATCATAAATATATAAAATGTAAACACATAAAAACATACATATACGTAGCGTCGTCAATTTTGAGACAAATCCCTCTCGCTACAATACTTTTCGGTAATAAAGACAATAAAATATTATATATTTCAATATTTCAAGTATAACAAAAGATCACAGATATTTTTTTAACCGACTTCAAAAAAAAGCGGAGGTTATCAATTCGTCTGTATTTCTTTTTTTTATGTTTGTTACCTCATATCTTCCGACTGGGTGGACCGATTTTGATGATTTTTTTAAATGAAAGGTGGTGCTCGTCATAGGGTTCCATTTTTTTTTTAAAACCAGTTCTAATCATCACCAGAACTGATTTTTAAAAAAATAGGGCATCCATGACAAAACCGGATAAGTCTTAAATTTGCGTAAGCATGTGCGCGACAAATGGACGAATCACGCCAACCAATTTCGATGATTATTTTTTTTATTAAAAAGGATATACTTCAAGGGTTATTTTGTGATAGTTTGGTAAGGTTCTGATGATGGAATCCTTGACAAAATGACTGAACTCTTCAATTCTTACGAGCAAATCAACGATACTCGGCAGTATCCTCTATAAGCTATCCAGATATTTGAGTCGCCTACCGTAACTTCGGTATGGTCAAGTGCAAGTCGTAGTTAAATATGAAGATCAATGGAACTCCTCAACGGCTTACAGTAAGAGTGTGACTTTTGGCAAAATCTATAACTGTCTGTAATCAAATGCCAATGACCTTACGTTTGTTGCTGCATTGCAATATTTGAAAGGTGAATTATGTGTGAAGCGGTGGTATAAGGTTGCGGGTTCGATCCCGGGTGTGGCGATATTAATGTAAATTTAACTTTGTAAAATTGTGTCATTTAAACGGCGTTATCTCATATGAGCAACACGTTTTTAGGTGTACACATATCGAGACAAATTTATTAGTTTATTTCAGATACACTAAAAATCAAAAAATAAATTTTAACAAAAAAAACCACCTTCATAACAAACTTACAAATACATTAATTGGCTCTAAAAAGTAAGAAATAATTGCGTATTCTGTTATAGTGTACTTCGTATTGTTATATTTGCAGTCGTTAGTTTGGAACCTAGTTTGTTTTGAAGGTGGTTCTTTTTTTGTTAAAATTTATATTTATTTAGATACATTCTAAAAGCAGAAATGTAAAAAAGTAAACGATAAAAGAACCTTGCTACCTTCAATTATCTTTACAAATTCAAATTAGATCTAATCTACTGAAATGAAATAATAAGCCACAATGTTTATGTAAACCCATTCCAATTTAGTTATTTACTTAGGATTGAACATTGTATCTAAAGTTTTGTAATAATCCTTTTAGAGAATCTGAGGTAATGAGATAATTAGCCTAAAGATATTGTTATCTCACTTAGATATGGTGAAAGTGGATTTACTTTTGTCTATTATTATTTAATCTAGACTTACATGCAATTATAGACTAAATAATAATAATAAAAAATTATTAGAGATAAATGTACCTTCTTTAGACACATGAGGGTAAAACTTTTACGAAAGCTTCACGAAGATTTGCAGCGTTTTTATGCAAATTCGTTTAAAGGTTAGGTAGTTTTAATATTTACAAATAACATGTGACATTTTAAATTGCCACTCGATATTTAATCGTTCAATATTAGTATATTTTAATAAAATATTTCATAAATTCTCTTTCTAATTTTTAAAACGAAAAACAAAATTAAATTAACATATCTTCCTTGTCCCCTCCCTCTAAGTCTCGGAAATCTAAAGTTTTATATCTGTATAAATATAAACAAGACTTAAAATATAATTAGCCAAAGAAGTTTTACTTCTGACACGAGTATTATTTATTTTTTTATGGCTGACAGTTTAGCGCTTGACTGTACTCTCACCTGATGGTGAGTGATGATACAGTCTAAGATGGATGATGAAGGATAGGATAGGATGAAGATTCCATGATGTCAGAAACAAATTTATGACCAAGTTTAACATTCCATAAAAGATATAGCATGTAAATGTGGAGTTAGAATTATTTTCTAATGTGAACATTTTAATTTTTTTATTAACACCCCCGCAACCTTCTTGCGGGAGGAATTTCATAATATCCGTTCTTAGCTGACCTCTACTCAGCAAAAGGAGTATTCCTACCAAATTTCAAGTTCATACGCCTGGATATCACATATTTATATGTGTGTGTATGTGTAACGCTGGCGCCATCTGTCTATTGGCGAGTGACAGACTCAATAAGTGGCAGTCCAGCGCGGTAGTTCTCGGGTGACAGCCCACCGGTGCGGTTGACTTTGGAAACTCGCGCGTCGCGTTACTAGCCATTATTATTAATGAGTTTGTGTAAATTGATATCAAGACCATTAATTGATTGCACATTATAATCGGAGTTAATAAAGTGTTTGATTGCACCAACATTACCCACGAACGCCCACAGTATGGAAACCATGGATACAATTAATGACGATATCGGCGGACCCTACGCATTCATTCGGGAAACATCATTGGTCTTACCGCCAAAACAAAGAGATATGTATTCCGGTATGATGCTGTATAGAAACCGTAAGGGGTATATTGCCTCCTTCCCAGATTAGCACGCTTTCATCTTAGACTGTATCATCCCTTACCATCAGGTGAGATCACAGTCAATCTTTAATTACGAAATTGTCAAATAAAACGATCAATACACTGTCATTTTAAAACATTCAATTGACGAATCATATAATATCAAAGCCTATTAATCAATTCTAGATTGAATTGATAGAAAACTGTATTACATTTTTTAAGCCATCCTTTGTTACGAATTTTTTTATGTCTCGTAAACTCATGAATTATAAATAATAGGAATTGATGTATTAAATTGACTTTATATTAGGTTCAGAACGATAAAATCAGGATAATGTTTGTTTTATAGGTCAATAAAGATGCCTTAAACTTTATTCAGACGTACTCCGAGCATGCTTTGTGGCATTAAAATCGTTTATATATAAATTTATAGACACAAATTGAGTTAGACTTACAATTAGTGTTATAACAAAGATAGAGTCAATATTTTAGTAGTTGCATATCGATTGATGTAAACAAAACAAAAGTTATGCTTTTTGAAAGAGATTTATACATGAGATCTAAATTTACAAAAGATGGAACATGTGAAAGTGATATTGAAAGGTGAGTGAATCCAGGGAATATAGTAAATGGTTCTCTGCACGCCTTTATGAATAGCCAGATGGTGTCTAAAAGGACCATACTGGCTAGTGCATGGAGGAGTGTTGGTGCCAACACTAATGAATGTTATTGAAAGTTGGGTATGGCAGAAGAATCACAAAAGTAAATAAATGCGGTAGAGATGAGAGTCGAGATGTTTGGGCACATAGAGAGAATGCATGAAAGGAGACTGTCAACAAGGATTTACCAAGGCTGGATCAAATCCAGGACAGTTTAAAAAAGGGCCAGGTCAAGAGTACTTTAAACCGACGAACTTGTATGAAAGATCTAATGAGAATAAAAGAAGTGAATTAGATATGCAAGGATCGTGGCAAGTGGAAGGACATGGCCTCTGCCTACCCCTATAGAAATGAGGCGTTATGCTATGTATGTATATCGATTTAGATTATTAATTAAGTTTTCATCATACTTGGATCAAAAGTTCGTACTTCCGGTCCTATTTTCAAGGAAGGAAGTATCACATTGCTTCCCGATTAATTAAATTCATGTATCTTTTATACATATGTCATGTGTACAAAATATTTTGTTCTTATTGTTATTGAATTTATTTAAAATATATTACTATGTTTCGCAAATGTCATGTGTTTTTGCAAGATTGAAAGTTGTTAAGCAGCTTGTTGCCTAATTACGTAGTGGAAGCATGTGAGTTATTAATTACAAATTTCATATCTAACTGAAAATAATATTACATTTTTATCAAACATTCGATCTCGGTTTGATGAAAAAAGGTATACGCACCACGGGAGAAAAGAATGGCATTGCAATCCGCGTTTTTATTGTCACGCGGGCGGCAATGGCTTTCGTCCCTAGATGCTTATTATACTACTGAACAAAGACGACATTAAGGAATGTACAAGGAAAATTAATAACGTGTGTAATAAGTCAAAAAGAAGTAAATAGATTGTAGTAGGTTTAGAGATAAAAAGAAACTACAATAAGAGAATCGTGTACCCTCAGGTAATGGACCTCTATAACCAATTATTATTTATTGAATGTTTATAACATAAATAGCCCCTTTAACTAACTCTCGGAAGAAGTTACGAAGATGTAGTAGATCTATTATTATAAGAAAACTAATTGAGAAATCTTTTTTAATTCGAATGACTATTTAGAAGATAAAAAGCGTAGGGGTGAATGAAATCGTCGCGTCGTCGTCGCTTCAACCGATGGACGTCCACTGCTGGATATAGATCTCACGTAATGACGTCCACAAAGCCCGATCTGGCTCCAGCGGCTACCGGCGACACTCTTTATGTCGTCGGTCCATCTTGTGGGGGGTCACCCTACACTGCGCCGCCCGGTTTGGGTCGCCACTCCAGCACCTTCGGTCCATTGCCACTTCAGGTTCGCGATTCGTAGGGCTATATCGGTGACTTTGGTTCTGCTGCGGATCCCCTCATATCTGATTTGATTACGTAGAGAAACTCCGAGCATAGCCCTCTCCATCGTACGCTGAGCGACTCTGACTCTGAGCTTTCGTATGAGGCCCATAGTCAGCGACCACGTTTCGGAGCCGTAGGTCATCACTGGCAACACGCACTGTTCGAAGAGCTTTGTCTTCAGGCACTGAGGAGTATCGAACGAAAATATCTGGCGCAGTTTCCCGAACGCTGCCCAACCGAAATGAACTGCTCTAATCAAAATAGATCAAATGATAAATATATATTGCAATGGTGATGAGAAAAAAGTGACACCCGAGTGAGTTTTTTGTTAGTTTTTCTCAAAACAAAGCACACTTTCAATATCATCATCAGTCGTACATTGAAATCATTTATGGAAAAAACATTATTTGACGATCGAAGAGTACTTTAAAGTCCTACCTAAATTAAGCGTGTTTGAAATTGAATTTGAATTCAAGCGAGATAGATATGGCGGTCTTCAGAACTCTCACTTATCCAAATTCAGTCATATACCTTAAATAATGACGAAAATTGCAGTTTAAAGCAATCAATATACAAGGTATTAGGAGATCGCTTCCCGAAACGAAGACTGACGATAGTACTAATGACACCTTTAAAAAGGTAAGGTAAGTAGCAACCCATTAGCGTCCCACTACTGGGCACAGGCCTCCTTACTCATATGCTAGAGGGTTTATCAATATCAATATCAATATCAAAATATCTTTATTCAAGTATTCCTTTACTCTCATAGTCCGAAGTGACGGCAATCCGACACGACCGAAGAAAGATCAGGCGCAGGACCGACGGCTTAACGTGCTGTCCGAGGTACGGGGGTGGATCACACCGCCAATTTTTTCCCAACTTCGGGCAAATATTGAGAAAATCTTGATAGAAAACTCAATATCGATTTCGAGTTGGATTGACCGGGAACTCGAACTCAGGACCTCATTTCTGTAGTCGAACATACTAACCACTAGACCAATGACACCTTTGATGATGGGAAATAACGCACGGGCGCGGCGCGCGTTGATCAGTTCATTGACCCGTGTTTTCGACCATGAGCTGATTTTGAATTTGTTTTTCATTTCTGGTTTTTTTAGTGAACTTATATATGTAAAAATAAAAGTCAAAATATCTTTATTCAAGTAGCCCTAATACAACACTTTTGAATTGTAAAATATATTTTTTTCCACACACTAAATGATGGTATTAAAGAACGAGTTATATCTGATATTTTTAATGAAACTATCGTGGCATATAGCTATACTAACATGATGAAGCGTAAGTAATGCTAATAAAGCGTTTTAAAAATATATTTTTTTAAATTAGGATCGGTTTAGTTTCACATCAACAAAGGTATCATTAGTAATATTATAAACTTTAGTAATCACGAACAGTGAAAATCAAAGATAAAACAATATGCGAAAAAAAATATCACGCGTTGCTTTCCCGATATTAAAACTGGGTTAAAACCAATTAACGGTAAAACGAAAACCTGTGTAGCGTCGATTTAATTTTCTACCGTAACACAAACTCAACGTAAAAAATATTACCCACCGAATTTTAAATACGCAAATTTTCACAGCGACGGGATTAAAACCCCTTTACCCCGTATGCGTCGTCTGTAATGGATTTTTAATGGTAGTCCATTTGCCTCCCTCTCCTATACCCCTTCAACGTCGACCGTACTACTCAGGTTCTTTACGATATCACTAAACTACAAAAAGCTCTATTCATACTAAAGTAAGGTAAATAGCTTATTAACGTCGTACTGCTGGAAACAAGCCTCCTCACTAATAGGAGGTTTCAGAGAATAGACTTACCATGCTGCTCTATTACTGGTTAGAGGGCTACTCATACCCGTGAGTTACTCCCAGGATATGCAGGTTTCCTTACGATTTTATCCTTCATGAAAAAGCACAATAATAGATTGGAAACTAGCATATTACTAAACTACAAAAAGCTCTATTCATACCAAAAGTAAGATAAGAAGCAGCTTATTAACATCCCACTGCTTAGTACAGCCCTCCTCACTCATAAGTGAGAGGGTTTTAGAGAACAGACCCATCACGCTGCTTTAGTACTGGTTAAATGACTACATATATCCCAGATTAACTCCCAGGATGTGCTGGTTTCCTCACAATATTTCCCTTCATCAAAAGCACAATGATGAATTGTAATATTACTAAACTACAAAAAATTCAACTTTTACTAAAGTAAGATAAGTAGCAGCCTATTAACATGTTGAGTACAGGCCTCCTCACTCATAGGAGAGTGGGTTTTAGGGAAAACTTCGACCATGCTACTCCTGCTGGGTGGTAGGCTACGTATACCACACATTTACTCCCGGAATGTGCAGTTCTCCTTACGTTGTTTTAAGTCACCTATAAGCTCAATGACGGAATGGACAGAACCATATAACTAAACTACCTGTAGCTATACTTATATTAAGGTAAGGTAAATAGCAGCCTATTAATATCCCACTGTTGAGTACAGGCCCCCTCACTCATAGGAGAGAAGGTTTTAGACCAAAACACTACCGCGCTGCTCCTGCTGGATGGTAGGCTACACGTAACACAGATTTACTCCCGGAATATGCAGGTACCCTCACGATGTGAGATAGGATGAAATGCAGCTACCTCCTTCTGCGAAGCTGTCATTTCTCTGAAGGAGGCAATGGAGCGAGTACGAGAAGTTGCAGCGGATGCTGCTCCCCTAAGGTGGAGGAGGCTAGGTGGCAGGAGCCGTCTTTACGATCGCCTCTTGTCTCCTCCTTGAACATCTTTAGTCGGTTCACCTGGGAGTGTCAGAGTGAATGCGCAAGGGAGCCTCTAACACTCCACATTCAGGGTGAAGAGGGTGTCGCTGGGTTTTAGTGGGTATTCTGGCCTTGCCACACTCCCTGCCTAGTGGCAGGGGTGCGCAAATGCATTTCCCAGCGAGAAAAAAAAGGTACCCTCACGATGTAAGGTAAATAGTAGTTTATTAACATCCTCTCATTGATATTATCTTATTGAAATGGAAATATTGATGTTTTCTAGCTAAACAGCGATATTTAACATCCCTATACCATATTCAGAAGTTGACATTTGAAAAATTGTTAGAGCCGGTTGTTTTGGTATATTTTGTTTAATAAAAAAAAATAGTTTATATATGTGAGTGTTAATCAGTTAACATAAGTTCATACAAAGAAAAACAAGTTACAATTTTAATTGTTTTTTATTGCGCCTCCTTGAACATGGACTCACTTATGTCCCCAGGAAACAACTTCCAAGATTCTGTAAAATGAGGCCTCTTCGCTTATGGGAGCGAGGGTTTTAGATCATAGACCCACCACGGTGCTCTACCACTAGTTAGCGGGCTACACATACCCATGAATTACTTCCACAGGATATGCAGGTTCCCTTACGATGCTGTCCTTCACCGAAAAAGCACTATGATAAATTGGAAAGTACCATATTACTAAACAAGAAAAAACTCAATTTATACTACAGTAAAATAGCAGTCTATTGACATCCCACTACTGACAGGGCTCTATACTCGTGGGTGAGAGGGTTTTAGTGAATAGACCCACGACGCTGCTCCACTGCGGAGTAGCAGGCTACACACAGCCCTGATTTACTCCCAGGACATGCAGGTTTCCTCGCAATGTTTTCCTTCATCAAAAAGCACAATGATAGATTGAAAAGTACCATATCACTAAACTACAAAAAGCTATTCATAAAAGTAATTTTCTTTCGATTGACTTTTTTAAATTCGTTATAACTTTTGAATCATTTTAATAATTTCAAAAGTATTTTGCAGGTACTCACATGGTCTTTAATAAAATATCATTTAACACGACAAGAATTTATACATAGATATGAATAATATGTCGGCACTTTTATTAGGACTGCCTCATTGGTCTAGTGGTTAGTATGTTCGACTACAGACATGAGGTCCTGGGCTCGAGTCCCGGGTCGGGCCAATTCAAATATCAATATTGAGTTTTCTACTAAGATTTTCTCAATTTTTGCCCGAAGTTGGGAAATTGGCGGTGTGATCCACCCCTGTGCCTCGGAGAGCACGTTAAGCCGTCGGTCCTGCGCCTCATCACTCTCCGGTCGTGTCGGATTCCCGTCACATCGGACTTATGAGAATGAAGGAATAGAGAGTGCACTTGTGTACTATGCTTGCCAATTCGCAATGAAGCAGCATGGTGGGTCTATGCTCTAAAAACCCTCGCTCCTCGGAGTGAGGTGGCCTGTGCCCAGCAGTGGGACGTTAATGGGCTGCTACTTGCTTACTTTTTTTTAAAGTAGTGTGGCAGTGGCATAACTACAATAGTTGGATATGTAATATTGTGGAATTTTTTTATAGATATTAATACGTTCTATCATCAATAGTTTCCCAAGCGTAAGCGATGACAGATTTTTCGTGACAAATTGTTTTCATATCTTGGGTTACATTATTGCATTTTTATTAGGGATCCCTATTTTTTTATAACATTCATATAATCTTTATCGCTTAATGTAAATGCAGCTTTCTAATGGTGAAAAAAAATTTAAAACTGTCTAGTAGTTTTTGTGTGAAAACTTTACAAACATATTTACATACAAAAATACAAATGTTTCCTCTTTATAATATGAGATTAGATGTCTATAGAATACAGTTATCTTTAAATCAATCGCCTTTTTCCAATATGTTCAAAGCACACCTATGCACGTTTTTTTATTGTAGTTTTTAATCTAGTCTAGCCTAAATTGTGATACAGTAAAGTGTTATTTCTTTCTTCTTTCTTTAACCAGAAATGCCAACTCTCTTCATAAATAATCTGGAGGTTTTTCCTTTGTTATAGTGAACACCACCTATACTTTTTATCTCATATTATTTCTCTAACGCTGTTAAAATCGGTAATAAGCCATCGTCGCTTCAACCGATGGATGTCTGCTGGACATAAGGTCTCGCGAAATGAAGCCCACAAGGCCCGATCTTGCACCGCCTGGCTCCAGCGGCTACCGGCGACCCTCCTTATATCGTCGGTCCACCATGTGGGGGGTCTGCCTATACTGCGTCGTCCGATGCGGGGTCGCCATTCCAGCACCTTCCGGCCTCAGCGTCCATCGGTTCGTCGAACTATATGCCCCGCCCATTGCCACTTCTGGTTCGCGATTCGTAGGGCTATGTCGGTGACTTTGGTTCTGCTACGGATCTCCTCATTTCTAATTTGATCACCTAGAGAAACTCCGAGCATAGCCATCTCCATTGCACGCTGAGTGATTCTGAACTTCCAAATGAGGCCCATAGTCAGTGACCACGATTCCGATCCGTAGAGAAACACTGGCAACACACACTGTCCGAAGACTTTAGTCTTCAGACACTGAGGGATATTGCACGAAAACGTCTTCCGGAATTTCCCGAATGCTGCTCAATCGAGTTGGATTGACCTCTTTTTCGAAATTGGACCTACCTAGCTGGACTATATGTAACAGGTATGTATACTCGTCAACAATTTCGAGTGTGGAGTTCTCAACGATGACTGGTTTGAACGAAACATGGATATTAGACATAACTTTCGTCTTATTCATTTTTATGGCCCACCTGTCGAGAAGCTCTGCTGAGGTCATCGAGCATTGCATTGAGATCTTCCAGAGTCTCTGCCATAAGGCATATGGTCGCCTAATTGTACTTTTCTATTATGTTTGTTCCTATGTTACTTATTTCACTACATCACTACGTACAATAATGATTATTCTATCTATCTATGTATATTTTTAGTCGACTTTTTTATTTATAAAACTCAATTTGATTGACAAACATAAAAGGGATTAAACATATCGTGAATATAATTCATATTCATGAAAACCGTTTGATGAAGTGTAATATCACGAACGCCCGGCGATATTAGCTCTCGTAGATTATTTTGAAAGACTTGAAGGCATATTGAATTCGTCGTCATACATGTACTTTATATTTCTGATGCTTGTACGCATGTACGTGACTTTAGCTATATCTTTCAGGATATCCTTTGGTGTCCAGTAGGTAACTTTTTTATCCAAATGAAAAATCATTAAATAAATAAAAAACAATTATTGTTTGGAGTTATGGCTTTTTCCTGTGCCAGAATGGCATAATTTACTTCGCAATTTAATCCATTACTTTAAACTATCCAACAATCATAACCACATGAATATATTATATAATAACACAACTACATTACGCATACACAAAACGAGACGTTAGAAAATATCTTTATTTATACATTATGCCACACATCACAATATATTTTAGTACATTTTATAATACCCTGCGATGTGTGGCATAACATAGAAAATGAACCCAGCTCAGCATTTATGCTACACAGTCTGGAGACCATGTAGCGCTGATTTTCAGCTGGATTGTCCAGGTGCCGCCACGAACGCAGCCCGATACAACTTAATCTATCCTTATATACTATCTAAAGCTACAGGACCGGATAAAAATGTTGCAAAATTAATAATAATATATACTAATTAAATATAATAATAATTAATATATATATTGCCACATTTATAAACATAAATATATTTGATATAGACACATTAACACTAGAATATATGGCTTATAGAAAAGGAAGCTCCGACACGTGATGTTGGAATTTATTTTTGTTTTTCAAGAAGAAATCGTTTCATTACAGTTTAATTTTATTAATTCATATATATTTACAAAGAAAATTACAAAACTTAGTAAATACTAGTATTAAAACAGAGTTAGAATTGACCGGATGGGGAATTTGCAGCGGCAGATAATCAGAAGAATACAGAGGATGGGATAGTTTATTACATTCAAGCAGAATGTGCGAAGCTGTGCCTTTGGCTAGTCCACACTCGTATTTTGAGTGATCCCTTATCCTCATTTTTGCTAAATGGAAAGGAGTACATGAATGACCTAAATGAAGACTGCAGATTGTGTAAGTATCCCAGCGCTCCGTGTTCTTACATAAACAAAAAACCTGGGGCGCTTTGGAATTTCAGGCTGAATATTGGCATAGTGTTTACCTTTAACTAGCTTTGACTTATTCCCGAACAAAGTCCAAGCCCTGTCTAGATTTGTTTTTGCATGAATACTCAGATCCTGAGTCGAATTCCTAAAGTGATCCCGTAAACCCACACGAATTTCATCTCTAGCCAAAGAATCTGCAGATCTGCAGATCCACGGATTCCCGAATGACTCGGGATCCAAGTCAAAATTACAGATAAGCCTTTTTGGTGTCATGAGAATAGAGTATAAAAAACATAACATACAGATTATATATGGTATTTGTCAATCGGTGACACTTATGTGAAACGTCGTGAGGTTACACTAAAAAAGTTTATATTGCCAGAAGTACTAAAGAGGTTATATCAGGTTACTCTAGTAGAAATAAATTACCGAGCGCTGAGCGGTCAACGATCGGGGCCGTGTCTCCGCTTCTTGGTCAGTGGGTGTCTCGTGATCACTTTCCACTTGACGCAGATCCTCTCGGGGCAAGAATGCTTCGGGAGGTATCTATGCCGGGTGGCCCGTAGGGAGCCCACTGAGGAATGCCACGAGTGTGGGTCCGCCGTTGACATGGCGGAGCACACGCTTGCGGTATGCCCCAGTTGGGATGAGCAGAGATCCGCGGCGTCCCCGTATCCTATGATGGATTTTTTTCCGATCTCGACAAAAAAAAAGTACAAATAAATTGGTAAACAGGCCGTAGGTCAGCAGTGGCCTAGTCGAGTTGGATTCGGCGGTTTACCTCCTTCTCCAAATTGAATTTACCTAACTGGACTATATGTATAACAAGGATATGATCTTATATAAGTTCATCTAAAGAGAATTCCGCCAGATAAGAGGCTGAAGTTGGTTGATAATTATTTAGGCATTACATAAAGCCCATGGTGTTCAGGTTCAAGTTCTGATTTTGTATGAAAACTAGGTGCTCGACCGATTTTTGCCCTACAACAAGCTGTAGTTATTGACTGACTTTATAATTGGTAATATCATCAGGGGCTGACACTGCTTTAGTTATATTTAGAAAAAAGTTCTCTTTTGATACATATATCTTTATAAAAATGATAGACGTATGATTGAATAAATCCAAAGTATTTAAGCTGACTCTGACCAAATTCAAATCCCATCTGAAATATTTAGGACATTTTATATATTAAATTGTTTATGTCTGAATTTGTTTACATAGTGGGCACTGTGTTCGATAATGAGTCCACCTGGCATGAAAGCAGTTGCCAGCGTCTGTGAGGGTGTTACCTTGCAGAAGGAGGCATTAGAGACGCAAAGGGAAAGAACGGTTGATAATCCTCCCTCCCACCGGAGGAGAAGGGTTTCAGATAACGCCCATCTGCTCCCACTTTCTTGAACCTTGTAGACGCATTCATCCAGGGCGCCAGGGCTGAGTGTTTCAGCGAACATTTGGCATCCAACGTTCGGATAAAGAGGGTTGGGCTGGGTTTTAGTGGATATTCTGGTAAACAGTCCTACACGAGTCTAAAACGTTTTAGGCTGTATCATAATGTGATATTACAGTCAAATGTACAATAAATATAACCTAAGTTCATAACATCTAAATACCAAGAATCTAGGTCAATATAATAACAGTAAAAAGAGTATTTCCGACTGAATTCTATCACGTAATATATTTCAAGTAAAGAGTCACGTCAATTTCAATTCTCGACGTGATTTTTCCTTTAAGTTCTCCAACTTTAATAAATCCCTGGACATTTAAGCCCTAGCGCGTTGTCTTTACAAATAAATTGCTTTTTTAAGCGATGTCATCAAAAGGTTTTAAATGTAACATTTTTTTTATATTATTAACTTTTTAACTGGATTATTTTTATCATAACACTCAAACAACACATTTAGGGTCATTTATTATTCATGTAATTGGATATTCAATTGGAAGGAAAAGCTTACAAAAACTAAATTTATTAATAATCATATTAAAAAAATTAACTAGTGAGTTTCTTCTTAGCTTCTTGTTAGAATCGACTTACCTACCCAGTTATAGATTCATTATAAACGGGCAAAATTAGGTATACGTTTGAGTGCTATCTCGCCTGATGGTAAGTGATGATAAACTCTAAGATGGAATCGCGCTAAGCTGATAAGAGTCTAGTCTTTGCTGGTAGGGTGATAACTAGTCACGATCAAAGTCTAAAAACTGTCCAATTTCCTAAACTTTGCCTGCCAGGAATGAAACTCTAGACCACATCTAGTGAAGGTTCTCCCTTCACCACCATTCGCACCATTGCTTCAACGAGCTTATCAAAAGTAATTGCTATTCAAAAAAGCTTATTATTAAGGCTAACTTAATAAAGATTATGTAATTTTGATAATAAAAAAGTGCGTTCGTACAAAGTACACATGTCAGAATTGAAACTTCTTTGGTAAACTAATATTTAAGTCTTGTTTATATTTTTACAAATCTAAAACTTTAGATTTCCGAGACTTAGAGGAAGGGAAAATTGTCATTGAAAGTGATGAAAATTATTACAAATAAATTTATTAAATCTCAAATGACGAATTGTAAATAAAAATGCCACGTATTTTTTGTCAATATTACAAATTATCAATCAAATTTTGTTTTCGAAAAGAGATATATGCAATTTTATATTTTATGAAAAATAGTATATTAAATTATTAAATGACGAGTGGCAAATTAAAATGCAACATGTTGTTTGTAAATATTAAAACTACCTAACCTTCAAACAAATTTGCATAAAAAACGCTGCACATCTTCGTGAAGCTAATCACGTGTTTCATTCGTAACGATTTTGCCCTGATGGGTAGAAGTTCCACTTCAAAATAAACCAGTTAATACTAAGTCTTAAATGTGTTTGAAAGCACAGAAATAGACATTGGAATTTATAGAAATAAAATTGCATGCTCAAACGTCCCTGACCATTCCTATATGTAGTTAAAAGCGTATTTTATTTACTTTTATACGTTTTTTTTTTCACGGTATCGCGTCGCATTGGAAGGCAAAAAAGCTCGGGGGCACAGCTTTGATGTTGAACTAGTATTTGGGTCTTTAAGTGGCAGAACGTTTAGATAGAGCCTTGATAATGGATATAGGTCAAAATCGCTTCGTTTATGCTATCGTACAGCGGTATAGAAAGATCACTTTCATATATGAAGCCATATTTGTGCATGTACATTTCGCTTTGGAAGAATAGTGACATATTTCAAAAAAGCTAGTTTTACACGAAGAATTTTTCACATGAAGACAAAGTAATAGACGCGAGTTCGTATACTAACTACATTTATACTATTTTATCAAGACAAATATGGTATGGTAGTGAAAGTTGGGTATGGCAGAAGAATCACAAAAGTAAAGTAAAATAAATGCGGTAGAGATGGGAGATGAAAGCATTGAGAAATATGTATGAATTAAAACTGAGCGACAGAGTAAGAAATAGTGTGATAAGAGAACGTTGTGGTATAAAAGAAGACGTAGTGACTAAAATTGAAAAAGGTATGCTTAGATGGTTTGGGCATGTAGAGAGAATGAATGAAAGGAGACTGACAAAAAGGATTTATGAGTCAAGAGTGAATGCGAAAGTTGGAAGAGGAAGACCAAGGCGAACGTTCCTGGATCCAATCCAGGACATTTTAATTAAGGGCCAAGTCAAGAGTACTCTAAACCGACGAACTTGTATGAAAGGTTTAATGAAAATTAAAGAAACAAAGGAGATATGCAAGGATATGCAAGTGGAAGGATGTTGTCTCTACCCCTATGGGAATGAGGCGTGATGCTATGTATGTAAGTATAAAGACAAAACTGAACTAATTAAAACAAAAACCCTCTCAAACACAAAAGCTATTTCTGTAAGCTAGAGAAATGAATTTGTCCTATCTTAGCTCTGAAATTACTATAACTATTATATTAGTACTTTCACTCGTAGATCAGATTATAACAGATGCATAAGTAATACCACATTTGAGCCTACACTGGTGTTATGTATGTATATTACGTTTTTAGTAAAAAACTACTGAATTGATTTCAAAACTTTTTTCACCATTAAACAGCTGCATTTTCACTCAACGACATAGGTTATATTACTTTCTCAAATAAAATGTGGATCCCTAAGTAAAATGCATTAATGTAACTCAAGGTGTGTAACAAAGAATCTGTTATCGCGTGCGCTGCTAAAACTTTTAAAGATAGAACAAAAAAATGTTTTACAATATTATAGAATGTAATAATATCTACAAAAAGTCCCTAATATCGTATGTCCAACTACTGTAGTTATGCCTCTATAGCTACTTTTTTGCATTTTAAAAGTTAATAAAAATGCCGACAATATTTAAACCATTTTATTCAAACTTCTGTATTAATCCTTATCCTACTAAACTATTATTGAAAACCGTTTCAATAACTGTCAAATGCATTTTAAATTATTAAAATCGGACTTCCCATTCAAAAGATATAATGAGTTTAAAAATCTCAATCTAAAGAAAATAATGTATAGCGACTCCAGTGTCAAATGTCGTCTATAGGGCAGTTCTGAGACAATAAAGTATTACAAATAAATGTCTTCTCTAATATTATATAAGAAAGAGTTATAGTTAAATTCCATGGAAGAATGGAAGGTGCCTGGTATGGGATGCGACTTGTGTTGATACCATGGCGCATTCACATTTAAAATTATCTTCATCGTTGCCTTTACTGTGGCGACTGACGCCGAAATTAAAAAATTGCAGAAATATGGATCTATTACACAAGATGACATATTTCTGCCATTTGGCGTGGAAACTATGGGATCGTGGGGCTCTGAAGCAAAAATATTTCTTAAACATCTTTCTAAGCGGTTACTGGATTCCACAAGTGACCTCAAAGCTGGCGCTTACCTCGGGCAAAGGATCAGCTTAGCTATCCATTTGTTATTTTTTTTATATTCTTGTTACATACTGATGTTATTAGTTTAAATTAAATTACAAATATTCTAACATAATTAAAATATGTATGAATATAAAAAAAAGAAAGAGTTGCTTTTTGAATATTTGTTTTTATTTTTAACCATTTATTATAATCATGCTACAAATTACTGGACCGATTTAAAAAATTCTTTCAATACATATAAAGTATTTTTAAATTAACTCATATTATACGTAAAATCTATAGTCCGACTTAGTTAGTAGTTTAGGCCTCTTCTGTGAGACGATCATCTGAAGGAGGCCCACAAACGAGTGAGGGAGCTTGCAGTGGATGCTGCTTCACACCGGAGGAGGCGGGGTACAAGGCAGCGCCTGTTAGCGTAAGTCTTTCCGCCTTCGAGAATTCTCAGTCGGATTCAAGCGGAACACCAGAGTTGAATGCGAAATCGAACCTCTGGTGTTTCATTCATGGATGAAGAGGGTATTGCGAGGCCCTCTTGTTCGCAGAATCCCACCATCCTAACATATGGCCGGTGCCAGTACATAAAAAATTCCCTCCAGTCCTGACTCTGATACATTAGAAAATGCAATTTCCTAAATTCGGGGATCGAACCCGGAACGTCTGCTAGCAAATCCGAAGTCATCAATTGCCTGATTTCCTAATGGTTTATACACAGCATTGTACCGCAGCGATTTTTTTATTTGCGGCACTTCTTGACTATAGGTTGGTAACTAACTATAACTAAAGGTTCCCAAGAGACCAAGATATTACAAATTAGAAAATCTGAATTGAATCTGCAAGGAATCGATCTTGGGACTTTTACAAGCGAAACATGGATGCAATAGTACGTTAAAGAGTCCAGTCAGTATACACACTTGATGATATTATGAAAGCGACCTAAAATATTCCTCAGAATGGCACAACAAGTCCCTCTATAGCAAAGCGTTATGTGACATATAAAATTACACCTATTTTGGTTCACATTACAAGGGGAATGGGTCATGTTTATCTTTAGCAGCGTTATTTTGGAGGCTGCACACTCGGCAGTGAAAAGGTTATTTCAATTTATTTATGTGCCGCCATTTGACCTATTTTTACACATTGTCGATATCTCGCATAAATTATTAGGTTAGTTATATCTTTCTTGTTAAGCATTCTAGGTAAAATTTCATATGAAATTTCAGCAACCATAGGTTTTTGGTGTATGAAAGATTGGAGACTTGTTTTGGAAGTTGATGTAACCCCTGTACTAAAAGATTCCGCTCTTCCTTTACAACCACTTTACTTTACTCCACTGCGGGTTGGCACACTACAAAAATATACTTTGATAACGTAAAAACGGCTTCACGTGCTCTCCGAGGCACGGGGGCGGAGCACACCGCCAACCACTCAACTTGTGACGGACACGTCCTTACATAAATATATATACAATTTATATACAGACATACATAAATGTATATATAAAAATAATTAAATGCATTATATGTATTCAGAAATATAATTATATACATCCTTTTTTAATCAATAATATATAAGTGATACTGGCAACCTACACAAGCCTTGTTATTTTGAAAAAAGAAAAAAAGAGGAAAAACGAGAGGGCCATGGAATTTGCGCGGGAGGAAAAAAGGAGGACGTACGGTTTTTTGATTCTTGTGTTAGTTTTACAAATAATATTTAATCTTTTAAAATAGGGTTTTGTGTAAATTAATAAAGTGGTGAGGTGTTGAAGTACATAAAGGGATTGGAGTAAGATGCATTAAAATATATTTAAATATACATGGAATGGATGTCACACGAATATACGAGTATATATTGTCATTTAAGTTATTTTCAATATTATCATTATTGCTTTTATATCATATTCAATTATTAGATTAGATGTCTTTTAATTAATATATATTATTATTATTATTTATATAATATATACACATATACTGTAGTGATATATGGATATATATAAATATGTATATTATTGAAGTATATATTTCGAACGAGCGTGCTTCGGCATGCCTGCAGTTGGTGTTGCGATCCTACCTTTCACTAGGAGAGGTTGGGGTTCGATTCCAGCTCATTATGGTGTCTTAAATGATACTTTATCGGTTATCGTTAATCGGTAGTGCTAGAGCCATGACCGAATGTTGCTAGGCGTTGCGATAGCTTCTGCGTAGCAGTGATGGACAAATGAACACTGATCTCGTGGGCTTGCTCACATGTGAAGTGTTCGCCTGTTAGGGACAATCTCTTAGCTTACTATTAAATGTAATAAAAATGACATTGTAGCATGTCATAGAAATAGGGCCGCTGGTCGGGCCTTTATTATCAAGGCTGCGGACTAGCTTATAGACAGTGTGGCCTGCTGAACCCTATTGCTTTCCGTGGCTTGCCACGCATATATAATGAACTAATGCTTTTGTTGGATTGAGAGCTCAGCGACTGGACACTCTGTGTGGGTGTGTGGCCCCGCATATGTGGATCAACGACATATTATATTATTCTACAACATTCCCACCGAGGTGGTGACATATTATACATCTACGCAGTCGATCACAAGACTTAAAATATGTGAATATTATTATACCACGAATCCCACCGAGGTGGGGATACATACATCGATCTAGTCTAACACTGGACTTAAAACGTGTGTAATATATGCGGTGTGGTCCGCCTACCAGATACTCCTGATCTGTGTAATTGATTTGACGAAATGCATTGGTGATTTATATATCCCATTTAAAATAACACTGCGCTTTGCGCTTTATAACCATGGCTATTGCCTCATCACAGCTTCGGCTGACAATGTATATGGATTTCGATCCTCGTTTGAAATACCTTAGAGACCCGTCTCTACATGTTTATGAAACATATCCGGGCTTTAGTCCCGATGACACAACCTTCGAATGATCATACGCCGCAGGCGCACTATAAACAGGAATACTCTAATTATGGGGAGGGGGTTCAGAGCACGAGTCGGAACTCATCGTCGCCTGGCGGGTGTGGCGCCAGTTGACCACTTCGGTGCCCTAATAATAATAATAATAATAACATAAATAATAATAGAAGGTACCGGAGTGCCTATGATAGGAGTTTACTTCATCGGCATTGGTTATATTCATCATTGGATAAATACTTAATGTTTTCCAGAAAATTATATTTCTTATGCTTTACAGATATTATATTATATATGAATATAATAATGGGAACGTCATGTCACGCCATCTCTTTACCTCTGACGCTCTAAAAGGATTTGGATTGCTATGGAAACAACATATTTAGGGGTTCTAACTAGCTAGACGATTACACTTGGCCAAATATATATTTTATTATACTTCAACATTGCCTTTAAACTATGTCAGATGCGCGACTCTGTATATATGTATTTTATAATGTATTTCGTACATCGTTTCGGTGAGACGAGGTCGATACAGTTACAAACTTCAGGCAAATATTAACAAAATCTTAATAGATAACTCTATATCGCTGTTTGAATCGAACCCAGGATATCATGTCTGTAGCCGAAAATGTTAACCACTAGACCAATTAATTACAGTATATTTATTTAACATTGCATGATAGTATTACTTATGGATATACATATCTATCTGTATTTGAATAACTCGGATGTATAGAACCTTATTATAGTAGGGGAGCCGGTAGTCCTTAATTCGAAGTTACTTAAGCTTATACTTATAGGACTTATAGAATTGTGAAGATAAGATTTTAATACGAATACAGTTTACATAAAGTTTTAGTGAAGAGCAGAGTGTGTCGAAGTTAAACAAAACAGTTACATGGAAATACTTGGTCGCATCAGAAATTCATTGGGTATACGTGCTTGGTGTTTCTGATCACTGATTCACATTAATCTGATGATTAGCTTGTGGGAGGTGTCCGTGAAAACAGGTAACAAAACAAAAATAATGTTATTCAAGCGTGTCAGATTTAAATCTCTGATGATTTAGATGACGCGCTCGAGTTTTACCAATCTAAGGGGCTACTCTTAACGAACCCTCTATATTAAGGGTTCATATTTGGTAGAAGTACATTATCGGTTGCAAGGTTTCTCTTCATATGATTTTCTGACGTGTTCGAGTGACGCACAGTATTCACTCTTAGGCTCTCCTCCTATTAAACAATGTTTTAGTTTTAATTCACTACAATCTTTTGTTCTTGTGTTCCAATGTAGTAGTGTAACCCTTAGATTGCCCGGCTGCGTTTTATTGGCCCACCGTTATGTGCCCGTGCTTTTTAGTGGCCCCGCACACACATTTTTGCGTTAATTGCCCCGCGAATCGAATGACGCTGAAGCGGCTCTTGGGACTTAAATGTTCATGTAAGACTACCAAATGTTATGATTTTTAAGTTTGCTCATAGTTAACTATACTATGTTATTTTTTGTTTATTGAATTATGCTTCTGGTGTAGCGTCATGTGGCGCTAAACTTTGAGATAGTGAAAAAAGACCGATTTGTATTTATAGGCTCATATTTTAAAAATAAAACATAACTCAAAAGTTATCATTGTTATTCACATCACTTATATTATCAAAAATAGAAATATTCACTAATTAGATATAATATAAATATATAATAATAAAAAACTTATCGACCTTCAACGCGACATACGTACCGTTAGTGACGGTCACTTTGTAACTGATACATTTTTTGTTTTTTCTATTATTTGGTTTTATCTCTTAGCATATTTTGTTACGACAGTTACTGAGAAACGAAATAGATAATACACATTATAACTTAAAAAAAGAGATGCTTATCTTCTGATTGTCCGAGTTGAGACAGAACTATCGTATCAAGTCAAGTAATAGTTGACAGGGATAATTAGTGTTATAGTAAAACATTTATACAAGTCTTTTATATTACAAATATTTCTAGTGTGTAATGATTTATTTAAAAAAATCACTCCTCTTAATATACAGAAAAGCTACTTGAGAACTTGCGTCGCGTTTGAAGGGGTTGTTTTGCTTGTACTTATAAATTGCAGTAAATTGAGACAAGAATTCCTTTGTTAGACTTATTGAGTTTCCTCTACTTAAGAAGCTGCTGGAAAACTCACTCTATATCAAGGAAATTGAGCTCATAATAGAATAATATAGTACACGATCGGAACAATAGCAAAATTGAAATGTTTATGAAATACGATGTGAAGTGCATGGAATATTATATTTTCCTTTTGCAATATACTTTAGCCTGGTTTCTTTATTAAAGTATGGTAAACGAAAGGAAATCTTTTGTATTTTATTTTGCAGAAATACGTTTATTCATGGATAAAACAGTGCATGCTCACTCTCAGATAAATAAGCAAGCGAGGTCAGCAAAAGGATGTCCGTTACTACTTTAAAAAATAGTGTTCATTCTTAAGTTTTATTAATATATATCTTGTACAATTTTTCATATAATAAAATACTTTTTTTATTCATTACATCTAGCTGAAATACATTTATTAACTTGTGGTGAATGATCTATGATGTTGAAACATTTATTTCAAGTATTTATTCACTAGAAAGGTAAGGTAAGAAGCATACCATTAATGTCCCACTTCTGGGCACATGTCTCCTTACTCATAGGATGTTTTAAGCGTAGATACCACGCTGCTCCAATGCGATTGGAGCACGCCGACAACTATACAACTTCGGAGAAATATTAAGAATTTCTTAACAGAAATAGAAATATTCGGGCAAATATTGAGACAATCTTAATAGAAAACTCAATATCGATTTTTAATCAGCCCGACCCGGGACACGAACCCAGGAACTCATGTATGTAGTCGAACATGCTAACCACTAGACCAATGAGGCAGTCAGATCATATTTGTTTGTAGATGACAATTGTTTGGGAGTAAAAAAATATTATTATTTACTCCCAAATAAACACAATAAATCCATCCATCTCTAAAAATTCGTCCACTTATATATCAAAATTGTATGCATAAGTGCACGATGCATTTCTATGCATAAGTTCTCTAGATTACATTTCAGTTTTCCAAGAGTATAAGATAACATTTGTTATTCAAATGAAAATCTTAAGTAAGTTTATCCTATATTTAATTTTCCTTAATGAAATTAAAACTACATTCCGTAAAGATACGTACTGGAGCTGTTTAGTGAAAAAAATTATAAGAATCTATATAAAAACGTAGCAAATATATTATGTATTTCTTATGTATGAATACGTGTATTAAATAGTTAGGCCGATTTTGATGATTTTTTTGCGTTTTTACGTAGATTCAAGAATGGTTTAGATTAACAATTCAATCAGAGATGTAACATATATGTCCGAATTTTTACGGCATCAGGAACTACGCAAATGTTTTTATAAAATAATTGATATTGTGTAGTTTAACAATTTCATTCGAATATAATCGAATTTCTCCATATAACTACAGGATAGGTAACCACGCGTGTGACGCCTTCATAAACATATTAATTCAATCCCAAAGTTTGAAATTTGGAGCGATAATTGTTGTTATAGTATTTAAGAACAACGAGTGTTTATTCAGTTTTATAAATCATTAGAAAGAAAAATTATTTTAATTAATACTTTTTCTGTAATAAACATTTGAAGTTGCAATTCTGACTTATTTTTAAAAGCTAAACATACATACATAGCATCACGCCTCATTCCCATAGGGGTATGCAGAGACAACATCCTTCCACTTGCCACGATCCTTGCATATCTCCTTCGCTTCTTTCAATCTCATTAAACCTTTCATACAAGTTCGTCGGTTTAGAGTACTCTTGACCTGGCCGTTATTTAAAATGTCCTGGATTTGGTCCAGGAACGTTCGCCTCGGTCTTCCCCTTCCAACTTTCGCATTCACTCTTGACTCATAAATCCTTTTTGTCAGTCTCCTTTCATTCATTCTCTCTACATGCCCAAACCATCTAAGCATACCTTTCTCAATTTTAGTCACTACGTCTTCTTTTATACCACAACGTTCTCTTATCACACTATTTCTTACTCTGTCACTCAGTTTTAATCCACTCATGCTTCTCAACGCTCTCATCTCTACCGCATTTATTTTACTTTTGTGATTCTTCTGCCATACCCAACTTTCACTACCATACATAAGTGTTGGCACCAACACTCCAGCATGCACTGCCAGTCTAGCCCTTTGAGACACCATCTGGCTATTCATAAAAGCATGCAGAGCACCATTTACCATATTCCCTGCATTCACTCTCCTTTCGATATCACTTTCACATGTTCCATCTTTTGTAAATTTAGATCCCAAGTATACAAATTCTTTCACCTCTTCCACTTGTTCCCCATCTATCAAAATATTGCCATTCATCATAGATTCATCTCGTTCAAAAAGCATAACTTTCGTTTTGTTTACATTCACTTTCATTCCTTTCCCTTCATCTCCTGAAGCTCGTTAGCGGATGACGCAAGTATTAAAATCTAAAAATCACGACAAATCAAAGGTACAGCGAATTGTCAATAACCCTATATATATATCACTGTGTTCTTAAAAAGCTGAATTGGTTTTCATGATTTTTTTATGGGTTGAGGTAGATTAAAGAATAATTGCAACTGAAAATTCCATCCGATAAAAGTTGTCTCCATATTTCCACAAATTCGGAAACTATGTAAGTGACAGTTGAAAACACCTAGTAACATTATATATAAATAACAAACCTTTAAATCCCTCGAATGTCGAAGTTCCTGTCTTCGTGGAGGTTGACCAGGGAGGTCAGAGTAAACCAGATTTCGTACTGATCCTTTGAATTTCGGCTCGAAAATGACTGATGGTAACGCCAATGTAGTCAACTTGGAGTTGTATCTGTTAACAAAAGAAATAAATCAATATAATGTTTTTAATCCCTATGCAACGTAAGGTGAGTAGCAGATGAGCCGGCTGCATCCGGGGAGCCAGAATAGATAGTGTAGGCGAACCTCTGGCCCTCCACCCAAGGATGTCGAGGGTTTTCCGCTGGGTCTTAGTAGGTATTCTGACTCATTAGTGAGTGCCACACTCCCGTCCAGGGGTGTGTAGCAGCTTATTAACGTCCCACTGCTAGGCACTGGTCTCCTTATTTATAGGAGACAGGGCAAAGTGTAAACCCATCACACTGCTCCACTGCGGTTTCAAGCATTTTCTTTAGATTTACACACCTTTTAAACTTTCTTTGAACCAAAATTAGCTTGATCAGTAAATATGGCACACCAGTGCACTCACTATTCCTTCACTCTCAAAGTCCGTTGTGACGCGAATCTGACATGATCGTAGAGAGATCAGGCGCAAGACCGACGGTTTAACGTGCTCTCCGAGACATGGAGGTGGAGTAACTTCACAACTTTGGGCAAATATTTAGAAAATTTTAATAGAAAACTCAACATTGACTTTTGAATTGACCCGACCCGGGACTTGAACCCAGGACCTCATGTCTGTAGCCAAACATGTTGAACACTAGACCAATGAAGCAGTCCCTATGCATGACATGTGTCTCGGGAAAAAGGTCCCGGTTTCTATTCCCAATAAAGCGATTTTCAGAAAATGCGCTTTATAATTTATCTAGGACTGGACTGGCTTCGGGCGTGGCTAGTTACCATCCTACCAGCAATGATCTACCACCACGCAAAATATTTCTGTTCTGATACGATACTGTGTACGAACCATAAGAGGTTAATTGTATTGTCATTTACCATTAGGTGAAACGACAGTCAAGCGCTAATCTGTCAGCAACAAACAAAAAAACACTTAGGTGAATGAATAAAGAAGTATTGTATAGTTTTAAGGGAAAATGAGAGAGAGCGAAGGAATAGATAATGCTCTAAAAACCTAGTCTTCTATGAGTGAGGAGGGCTATGCCCAGCAGTGAGACCTCAATGGGCTGCTATTTACCTTTTTTTACAATTTTCTCAAGCCCAATACATATAAACACACTTTTCACCATTTTATGTGGGCTTTCAATAAATGCCACTGTATAATTCTTCGCAATTATCACGTTGAAGAAAAACAAACGTGTAAGTAAAGTGGCAGCCCATTAACGTCCCTCTGCTGGGCACAGGCCTCCTCGGTCATATGAGAGACGGTACAGACCCACCACAAGTGCACTCTCTATTCCTCCACTCTCATAGTCCAATGTGATGGTAATCCGGAGAGAGATCAGACGCAGGATCGACGACTTAACGTTATCTCCGAGGCTCGGGGGTGGATTACACCGCTAACTACCCAACTTCGGGCAAATATTGAGAAAATTTTAATAAAAAACTCAATATCGGGACTCGAACCCAGGACCTCATGTCTGTAGTTGAACATGCTAACCACTCGATGTATATAAAACACGGAAAAGCTTATAATAAGTGAAGTTTTGAATATTAAAATCTATTTTAATATGACAGCAAGATTTATAGCGGCAATTTATTACGAAGCAAGGTATAATATTTTATTCGTAGCTCTAAACATTGCACTTTTACGAGTAACGCCTTCATAGCTCCACTGCGATTCAACAATATATCTCGGATGACAAGTACGCTATTTATCTTCCCTCCTTTTCGTTCCTATCAAGCGTTGACAGAGCAATATATTTGTGTCGACTTGACACATATCTTAGGGTGTACATATTGGATTTTGTATGATCGAAATCCTTTAAAAGACGCCGAGATTGATCTCTAAACAAATTAAATGCATTTACTTTCATAAACTCCTTTTATCGATATACTAGCAGACTCGTCAGACTTCGTTCTGTCAATAAGATTTGGTATGTGGCAGATTTCAGTTTTACTAAATATCTTTAGCTCTTACATTCTTGTGACTATTCAATTTAGTCGGATTGTGACTATTCAATTGATTTTGAACTTCCTGCAGCGATAATAAAGTGCAAATTGGCCGTGAGTACTTGTAATTTATTATGTACTTTATTGAATAGCAATAAAGGTCAAATTGTCTTTATTTAATTAAAATAGTTAAAAAACGGAAAAGGGCTGTTTTTAGGGTTTTCCCTTACAATTATTCGGAAAACCATCCTTGGACTTCAAAAAACATTTAAAAAAAATAATTGTCAAACTTGACCCAAGCGTTGTTGAGTTATGGTCTTACCAACACATTTTGCGATTCATTTTTTCATATAAATTTGAAAAAAAAAATCGTAAAGGGTTGATGGAATTAAAAAAATTAAAAGCCTAAAACCTTCTACAATTAATTCCGCGTCGAATGGTCATGGTCTCATGCCGATAGGTAAGTTTATCGATAACAAAGACAAAGAAAATAAAGTTGCTTTTAGATAGATTGATATAAGAGATATCCAGCGTATAAGGCGTAGACACTTGAAATGTGGTGGGAATATTCCTTTTGCCGAGTAGAGGTCAGCTAAAAACGGACTTTACGAAGTTCCACCCGCAGGAGGGGTGTTATTTAAAAAAATTCCAATATTTACATTAAAAAACAATTCAAACTTCATATTTATGGTATGTAATTCTTTTTTCGACATAATGGAATCTATTAAAAGTAAATTTTTGGAAATTCCACCCTCAAAGGGCAGTGGGGTATGTTTCTTATTTATTTTGCCTAAATTAATGAAAATGCTAATAAAAAAAAACATTCCATGCGGAGCAAGTCACGGGTTCAGCTAGTTTATCAAATCAAAATATCTTTATTCAAGTAGGCATATTACAGCACTTTTGAATCGTCAATTTTTTTTTCTTTTCTTTTCCACACTCGAATTCTAATGTACGTCTGATGATGATACTCCAGAACGACTTAAAATGTAAAGTTACCAGGGTTCCTTCGCGCCCTGATCCGAGAAGAGCCCACAACAAACTCAGTCGAATGTTTTTTTCTTCAANTTTAAAAAAACATTTTAAAGAAAGAATTGTCAAACTTGACCCAAGCGTTGTTGAGTTATGGGCTTACCAACACATTTTGCGATTCATTTTTATATTATAAATAACTATCCACATAAATTTGAAAAAAAAATGGTAAAGGGTTGATGGAATTAAAAAAATGAATAGCGTAAAACCTTCTACAATTAATTCCGCGTCGAATGGTCATGGTCTCATGCCGATAGGTCCAGTAGTTTTCAAGTTTATCGATAACAAAGAGAAGAAAGTTGCTTATATATATATATATATATATATATATATATATATAGATAGATAGATATAAGAGATACCCAGGTATCTATTGGCCCATCATGATATCTCTGGAACCATAAGGCGTAGACACATGAAATGTGGTGGGAATATTCCTTTTTCCGAATAGAGGTCAGCTAAAAACGGACTTTACGAAATTCCACCCGCATGAGGGGTGTTAATTAAAAAAATTCCAATATTTACATTAAAAAACAATTCAAACTTCATATTTATGGTATGTAATCCTTTTTTGACATAATGGGCTATCAAAAGTAAATTTTAGGAAATTCCACCCTCAAAGGGCAGTGGGGTATGTTTCTTATTTATAAAACAATTTGCCTAAATTAATGAAAATGCTACCAAAAAACACATTCCACGCAGAGCAAGTCACGGGTTCAGCTAGTTTATCAAATCAAATCAAATCAAAATATCTTTATTCAAGTAGACATATTACAGCACTTTTGAATCGTCAATTTTTTTTTCTTTTCTTTTCCACACTCTAATTCTAATGTACGTCTGATGATGATACTCCAGAACGACTTAAAATGTAAAGTTACGAGAGTTCCTTCGCGCCCTGATCCGAGAAGAGCCCACAACAGACTCAGTCGAATGTCTTGTTTTTTTTTTAATTATGTTGTTACATATAATACTTAACACACTTAGAATAAGGCAAATTATGTGTGTGTATGTATGAGTGGATATGTAAGAATGAGTGAGATTATTTGTGAGTTAAAATGTATTGGTTGGTGAAATTTAGTCATATAATAAGAATTTGTGTCTGTTTTATTAAAAAAAAGCCGGTATGCCTTCTTGTGGTTTAGAGTTTGTAAAAGCTTACGTTAAGTAAGTGTTTTTGTCTATTGTATCTTTACTTGCTTTATTTACAAATACTTGGTTGTATGTTAACTAGGTTTACAGAATTTCCGTTATAAGAAAACATTGATGAAAAATATATACAATGGAATTAGGCCGATCGCGCCTCTCTATCGCTTGTTTCGCTCTCTCGCTCTGCTTAGGCGGTACGTGAGAATAAGTTATGTTTTTTGTATAAGTGCAGCTAATTTGTATACAAGAGGTATTATGCTTGTAAATTCATAACAAGACCGTTACTAAAAGCGTGATCGTGCGAGGCGAACGAAAGTTGAGAGGGTGATATGAGTTAGTGAACATAGAGAGAGAGATATATAATTTTTACAATCTTGTAATGGCGTTGCACAATTTTTCGAAAAAATAAGGTAAGGTAAGATAAGTAACAGCTCATTAACGGCCTACTGGCACATGCCTCCTCACTCATCGGAGAGATGGATTTTAGAGTATATACCCACCACGCTATATCAACATAAAGTCTCGTCCAATACAAGTAAATAAATATATAGATACATAACGAACGAACGGGCGGAACGTGCGTTGTTCAATTCATCGACCCGTGTGTTCGAGCACCAGCTAATTTTGATTTTGTATTTCATTGTTACTTTTTTTTTAGTCATGTATTCATATCACTAGTACAAAAAGTAGTACGTCGTCGTCTCAACCGATGGACGTCCACTGCTGGACAAAGGTCTCTCTTAATGAATTCCAATGGACCCGATCTTGTCCCGCTTGTATCCAGCGGCTGCCAGTAACCCGCCTGATATCATAGGTCCACCTGGTGGGAAAGATGCTGACGCTGCGTTTTCCGGTACGAGGCCGCCAATTTAGCACCTTGCCCATTGCCACTTCAGCTTTGCAATTCGGTACGCTACGTCGGTGACTTTAGTTCTCCTACGGATCTCCTCATTTCTGATTTGATTACGTAGGGAAACCCTGAGCATAGCCCTCTCCATTGCCCGCTAAGTGACTCTTATGAGTAAGTCTTACGAGCCCCATAGTCAGCGTCCATGTATCGGAACCATATGTAATCGCTGGCAACACGCACTGTTCGAAGACCTTAGTCTTCAGGCACTGAGGAATTGTGAATGAAAAAGTAGTACAGTAAATAATTTATCTTAAACACTGTCTTACAAAATTATGATATTATTCATGACTCTTTATACGTCGATAGATTTTAAACATTAATCCTAAACAGTATATGGTCACCCTTACGGCTTCCAAATTTCTTTTACCAACTTATATTAAGGGCACATCTTCAGGGACGTAGTAATACGTAAGGGCCGACATTTGCATAAAAATATTTAGAATTTTTCATTCGTGTTGAGAATCTATTCAACCACTTTATACGTTTAATAACTCACTAAAATATGTATATGTATGATAACTTTGTAGTACGTAAATAAATATATTGACACCTTCAAGAGGAAAAGGAAAAGTTTTTGTATGTAACGTTTTTACACAAAAACTACTGGAGCGATTTCAAAAAATTCTTCACCATTAATAAGCTGCATTTTCATTGAGAGACATAGGCTATTTAATTTCTCTAAAAAAATAGGAATCTTTAAGAAAAATGCATTAGTTTAACACCAGGTGTGAAAAAATTGGTTACGAAAAATCTCTCATCGCGTGCCCTTCGAAAACTATTGATGATAAAACAAAAATATGTTCTACAGTATTATAGAAAATGTTATTATCTACAAAAAAATCAATAATACTATATTTCGAACTACTTTAGTTACGCCACTATAACTAATTTGTTACATTTCCAAATTAACAAAAGAGCCAACCATAATCAAACCATATTATTAATGCCTCTTTATTTATCCTTATCCTATTAAAATATTTTATTAAAGGCCAATTTTAAACCTGTAAAACACTTTTTAAGTTATTAGAATAGGACTTTCCATTTAAAAGATATAATGAATTTAAAAATGTCTATCTAAAAACTAAACTACACTACGTACACCTACAACTACATACTTTGAAAAATAACAAATACCTGTCCCAGCTTATATACGTTTATGCATAATAAAAAAAAAATTAGCATTATGCACACCTCCTCTATAAATATGAGAAATTTCATACTCCTCCGTCCTCGCAAATTATGTAAAAAGGTGTATTTGTAATGTACAGATAATAATGGTAATAAAGTACGACTTATAATCTAAAGTTACAAGGTTTTATTCGCGCCCTATTCTGAGAAGAGTCCACGATAAACTCAGTCGGGTGTCCTATTTTTTATCATCACCATTACAATACAATTATTAATTTATATCGACTAGAGAAGTACATTAGTTTCACGCTTTTTTATCATTAAAGTAAAACTCTAATTAGCCTTTTGGAAAAGGTAAGTAAGTAGCAGCCCATTGACGTCCCACTGCTGGGCACAGGCTCATATGAGATAGGGTTATTAGAGCATAGATCTACCACGCTGCTCCACTGCGGATTGGCAGGCATAGTACACAAGTGCACTCTCTATTCCTTCACTCTCATAGTCCAATGTGACGGTAATCCGACACGATCTGAGAGAGATCAGACGCAGGTCCGACGGCTTAACGTGCTCTCTAAGGCACGGGGGTGGATCACACCGCCAAGTTTTTCCCAACTTTATGTAAATATTGAGAAAATCTTAGTAGAAAACTCAATATCGATTTAGAATTGGCCCGACCCGGAACTCGAACCCAGGACCACATATCTGTAGTCGAACATGCTAACCACTAGACCAATGAGGCAGTCTTAAAGACAGATATAGGATTTTTTCTCTCTTTTGTCATTGTTATTAGTAGGAATTGAAAGCTGGGTTAATTTGGCTAAAGGAAACAAAGTGGTACCTCAAAAGTCACTAATATGAAGCTAATACAAAACAGAAGGCGGATGTAAAAGCATCCCAACATGACACCCGGGACATATCCGCTCGGGGTAATTGGATTGTGTCCCCGCAGGGAGAACTTCTCATGGCTGAGTAATTCCCTTCGTAAAATTACAGATGACAGTTTTTTCTTTTGTATACACGTTTGCTCTCAATTGCTATCTTAACTCGGGATGTCTAACAAATTATTGAGGACAGATTAGGGCTGACAACAAATATATATAAAACTAACCTGCCCAACTTCGTCTCATAAGAGTAGGTCAAAGGTAAAAAGTAAGTAAGTAGCAGCCCATTAACGTCCTACTGCTGGGCAGAGGCCTCCTCGCTCCTCGGAGCGAAGGTTTTTAGAGCATAGACCCACCACGCTGCTCCACTGCGGATTGGCAAGCATAGTACACAAGTGCACTCTCTATTCCTTCCCTCTCTTAGTCCGAGATGTGACGACACGACCGGAGAGAGATCGGGTGCAGGACCGACGGCTTAACGTGCTCTCCGAGGCACGGGGGTGGATCGCACCGCCAACTTCCCAACTTCGGGCAAATATTGGGAAAATCTTAATAGAAAGCTCAATATTGATTTTTGAATTGGCCCGTCCCGGGACTCGAACCCAGGACCTCATGTCTGTAGTCGAACATGCTAACCACTAGACCAATGGGGCAGTTCAAAGGTAAAAGGTAAGCAGAATCCTATTCCTATAAGAGATTCCTATATCCTATAAGAGATTCCGCTGCCAACCCCGACGACTTGACCTGGCAACATACAACGCACGCACTTTGAGGACCGACGAAAAAGTCTTCGAGCTGGAAGAAGCCATGAGCAAGTTACACTGGGATATTGTGGGATTATCCGAAGTCCGTAGAGAGGGGGAGGACACGATAATTCTCAAATCCGGTAACTTGCTATACTACCGGGAGGGTGAACACCAATCCCAAGGTGGTGTCGGGTTCCTCGTCCACAAATCTCTCGTTAACAATATTGTCCAAGTAAACAGTGTGTCCAGTAGGGTAGCGTACCTTATACTCAGAATTACCAAACGGTATTCGTTGAAGGTCATACAGGTTTACGCACCCACATCATCGCATCCAGATGATGATGTAGAGGTTATGTATGAGGACATTTCCAAAGCCATGCATACCTCTAGGACCTTCTACAACGTTGTTATGGGTGATTTCAACGCAAAACTCGGCGAACGAAGTGGGGCAGAGTTGAGAGTGGGGCAATTTGGATACGGGCAACGGAACCAGAGAGGTCAAATACTGGCCGATTTCATGGAAAGGGAGGGCCTCTACATGATGAACTCCTTTTTCAGGAAACGGCCAC
>JACTOM010000939.1:3186881-3251449 GCA_015832385.1 Elymnias hypermnestra
TCAGGGCGCGAAGGAACCCTCGTAACTTTAGATTTTAAGCCGATTTTGAGTACCATCATCAGACGTATATTAGAATCAGAGTGTGGAAAAAAATATATATAATTTGACGATTCAAAAGTGCTGTAATATGCCTACTCGAATAAAGATATTTTTGATTTGATTTGATTATCACAAAACAACCCTTGAAGTATATCCTTTCCAATAAAAAAAGAGTCATCGAAATCGGCTGGCGTGATCTTGAGTTATTCGTCCATTTGTCGTGCACATGTTTATGCAAATTTAACACTTATCCGGTTTCCTCATGGATGTCATCATTAGAACTGGATTAAAAAAATTAAGACCCTATGACGAGCACTACCTTTCATTTAAAAAAAAAACATCAAGATCTGTCCACCCCGTCGGGAGATATGAGGTAACAAACATAAAAGACTGTTTTGAAGGCGGTTCTTTTTTTGTTAATTTTTTTTTTGAAGTCGGTTAAAAAGTATTTGACAGGTATTAAAACGTTATTTAATAATAGAATAAGCATTAATACAGAGGTAAGAATAATATGGTTTGATTATTAGCGTCTAAAATGTATAAAGTAGTTATAGTGGCATAACTACAGTAATTGGACATTTGGTATCCTGAACTTTTTTATAGATATTAATACATTCTATAATGTTGTAGAACATTTTTCTGTTCTATCATCAATGGTTTCCGCAGGGCACACTATGACAGATTTTTTGTGACCATATTTTTCACACGTTAGGTTACATTAATGCATTTTTCTTAGGGATCCCTATTTTTTTTGTGAGAAAGTAATATAACGTCTGTTTTTAGTGAAAACGCAGCTTTCGAATGGTAAAAAAACTTTTGATATCGGTCCAGTTGTTTTTTGTTAAAACGTTCACATATATACAAAAAGACAGATTTTTCCTCTTTATAATATTACTTTAGATTAGTAATATGATAATAAAAATAACTTTAACATCTGTGCAGTAATTTTGGAGCTAAATAGTGACAAAAATTAAAAAAAAAACTGTATCTTCAACTAATTATTAATTTTAAAAAGGTGTAACTTTGACTTTACAAATAAATACCAACTACAAGATATTCCATTTTTAATAGGAAAAAATTTACATCGACTTAATTTTTTAAGTCCAGCTATCGCATGTTGCATTACAGCCCATCTCGGCAAGGCAGCCAAGGCAAGGCTAATATGGCGGTGTCCATGGCTCGCATCAGTTTCACATACATCATGGTTTATAGTAAACCACATAAAATCCCTAAACAATAGAGATTAAACAGCGAATTATCTTAGCTTCAATACCTTAAACTAGTCCCTGTAGCATAATTCTGTGGTGCCTTTGATAAAGCTTTATCTCAAGAAGTTTGTGGACACAACTCTCTGGAGTGCAACAATTCAATTAAATCGTTAGGTTCTAACAGAGAGCAGATAATCTTTATTCTAAGATTGCATCCATAATCTCTAGAGACTTGTTTGTTGAACGGAAATTTGTTTCAAAAATATATGTCGGAGAATAAGAAAGAAGGAGAAGAAGCATAAAGCATGGGCATAGGGTTCTCCGTCGACATCATTGTTAGTGTAGATCACATCCTTACTATGTAGGCGTTCGTGGGTAATTTTGGTGCAATCAAACACTTTATCAATCAACTCAGATTATAATGTACAGTCACTTAATCTTCCCGATATCAATTTACACAAACTCATTAATAATAATAGCCAGGTACGCGACTGTTTCATTAGTCGATCGCTCTGCCTGACCCTCCGGAACACGTCCACCGTCGGCCTACGACATATGACTCTATCCCACGCCAAAGACAGATGGCGCCAGCGTTCCACAGACTACTGCACTCCGACATGTGTGATATTATTTAGAGTCGTAAAAATAATGTCGGTTAACCGTGTTATATACTTGTAATCTTACGTATTTATAAAAAGTTGAAATATTTAAGTAAATAACATGATAGTGAAATAGTTTAATGGTCCAATTTTGTTGAAATTTTAATTTTTGTGTGTTATCAGGTAGATTTGACAAGTATTTCAAAATCAAAATATTCTTTATTCCAGTAGGCTCATAAAGCACAGCAAAGTAGGCTAAAAATTGTATTACGCACCTGGGGCCGAAGTATAAGTTCTAATGAATTGTAAGAAGAATTAAGTGAAAAAGAAAAAATTACAAATTTTGAAAGATTTTAAAGGGCATTGTTAGATAGATAGACAAATATTTTTTTTTGCTTTTTACACCATTTTATAACAAATAGTATATAAACGAAAAAATAACATATATCTGTGAAGCAAATAAGGTTTGCTACTCAGCTCGAAGTCACAGCAAGCTGCGACGCTGGTTTTCAGTGGAATCCTAAGTTACTTCACAGACACCTTTGCGACAGTAAACTTACATTTGTACATTACTATATTTAAACGACAATATATCCTTAATTCTAAATACTAACAAATCAAAGAAAGGAAAATCAACAAGTTCAAAATAATCGAGGACATTAACAAATTTAAACCTAAATCTAAATGCCATAACGTTAGAAGTAAGTTTTCATTAACATATATAGACTGGGAACATGCATGGAATGTTTTTTTTGGGTGGTATTCTCATTAATTTAGGCAATAGGAATATTCCTACCAAATTTCAAGTCTCTACGCTTTATTATTCCAGAGATACCGTGATGAGTCACAAATTAACACACCCGCAACCCCTCTGGAGGGTGGAAATTCGTAATATCTGTTCTTACCTGGCCTCTCCTCGGTAAAAGGAATATTCCTACCAAATTTCAAGTCTCCAGATATGGTTCCAGATATATCTTGATGAATCAATAGTTAACACCCCCGCAATCCCCCTTGCGGGTGGAGTTTCATAAAATCCATTCTTACCTGACCTCTACTCGGCAAATGATATAATCCTACAAAATTTCAAGTCTCTACGCCTTATGGTTCCAGAGATATCGTGATGAGTCATTAGTTAGCACCTCCGCAATCCCCCTCGTGGGTGGAGCTTTGTAAAATCCGTTCTTAGCTGACCTCTACACGGCAAAAGGAATATTTCTGTCAAATTTTAAGACTCCACGCTTTATGGTTCCAGATATATCGTGATGAGTCAATAGATAGCTGGATATAATGGCTTGCAGAACGCCGGCGCCATCTATCTATCGGCGTGGGACAGAGTCAATTGTCACAAGCCAGCGTGCGTGCTCTAGTTCTTGAGTGACGGCCCGCGGCAGTGGTCGACCATTGAGCTGTCGCGTTCTTAGCTATTATTGTTAATGTGTTTGTGTAAATTGATATCGGAAACATTAATTGAATATGATAATGTTAGTTAAGTGATATGCGGAGAACCTTATGCCTATGCTATGCTTCTTCTTCTCTCCCTTATTCTCCGACATATATATATAGATGTAGTATCTAAATGTTTCCTTGTTGAACGTACGTCTAAATAGAAACTTTGAAAGTTGCAAACTTGCATTGAAATTGCGGTAGCCGTGTGTTACAAGAACTTCAAAGGCGGAATTGCCAGCGAAGTTCTCCTATAGTTCACACTAAGTTTAGTTCAAGTTACACCAAAGGTGACTGAGATCTATTCTGTTACAAACAACTATAGAAAAGTAGAGTAGTCAGTGCTACAGAAAAGTCTGGAAACTTTGTATTCTCCAACTTTATTTTATTTCACAAAATCCACAGCCCTTTTAAAACTATCAATTAAATTAATAAAATTTATGTGCGTGTGTGTGTATGTGAGTGAGTGTATCTGGAGTATGTGTTATGTAATAAATAATATACAAATATATGCTACTTATTCAATATTTAAATTCATATAATTTTATTAATTATTTTTCAAACTTTAGTTTGTTGTTGTGTAATTTTTCGTACACAAAGTAATTATAACTATCTTAGTTATAATTACTTTGTGTACGAAAAATTATGGAATTATTACCCTTATGAGAATGTGAGGTAAAAAGAGAGGAATATAATTTTTAACAATACTTGATCGTTTTTGCCAAACGACTTATTCTATAATTATTGACCTGCCTCATTGGTCCAGTGGTCAGCTTGTGCTACAAACATGAGGTCCTTGGTTCGAGTCCCGGGTCGGGCGGAAATCGATATTGAGTTTTCTATTAAGATTTTCTCAATATTTGCCCTGTGTTATGTTATTATCGGTGTGCTCCACCCCCGTGCCTCGGAGAGCACGCTAAGCCGGATTCCCGTCATATCGGACTATTTGAATGAAGGAATAGAGAACGCACTTGTGGTAGCAGCGTGGTGGGTCTATGCTCTAAAAACCCACTCTCTTATAAGTAAGGCTTGTGTCCAGTAGTGGGACTTTAATAGGCTGCTTTTACCTTTACTATCACAAAATAAGCATAATTTTTATTATAAAAAGTCTATTAGCTAACTTGCTATAAAACTTGCTTTGAATATAAGAATCTATACATTTGTTAAAAGAAGGGAGCCTCAGAGAACTTGATCACTACTTTTATATGTATTTTGTCAGTTGTGGAAACTATGTTGGTTTGGTTTTTATAATTTATTTGCTTTTGTTTCTAATTAGCAAAAAATCAAAAGAAATGTAGTCAGCAAATTTAGCGGAGTTAATTTTAGTCAAAGATGCTTTTATTTTTCAAGATTACGCCTTTACAAATTATATTAAGAGAAAGTTATTAACAAACAAGTATTATAAATCAATTCCTTCGCATATTGCATCAACACAAACTTCTATAAGTCATTTCATAGGAAGTGACCTTTAAAACTTTTACGAGAGCTTTCAGTTTACTAACAAATTTAACCAATAAATTAATATTTGAAAGAAGCTGTATTTACATCAAGTGCAATCCTCTATTAGTATAAAAAATGGTATTTATTAACGATTGGAAATTCCAAGAAGATATATGTATATCAAGACGGTTAACTAATAATAGATATGGAAAAGATATTGCATTAAACATTTATAAAGGGGATAATATATATTCTAATCTACTCGGTTATTTCAAATATTATAAAGTAATTTGTGTAATCCGTAATTTGCCTTATTCTAAGTATATTAAGTATTATATGTAACAACTTATAAATAAACTAGCTGAATCCGCGACTTCGTCTGCGTGGTATGTTTTTTGGGTAGTATTTTCATTAATGTAGGCAAATTGTTTAACAAATACCTCTTGCGGCTGGAATTTCGTAAAATCCGTTCTTAGCTGATTCCAACTCGACAAAAGGAATATTCCTACCAAATTTTAAGTCTTTACGCCTTATGGTCCCAGAGATATCGTGATGAATCAATAGATACCTGGATATCTCTTTTTTATATATAGATAACATTTTATATATTGGTAACAATGTTCACTTATATGGCAGAAAAAGCTAAATATGTCAAAAATATCCTGTTACAAAAGGCATATTATAATGTTGAAGATTATTTACACGATAAAAATGTTTGGACTTGACTCCAGTTGCGCACAGAAGCCAAATATTACATTTTATAACCTACAAAACTATATTTAAAAGAATAACCGCTGATTTTTCTTACCGGTTTCTTATCAGCGGAATCAATGCTCAGAACCGGTGTTAGATTTGTTACCAATGGACAGACTACTGACGATTCAAAAGTGAATAAAGAATAATTTGATGTTGATATGAGAATAAATATGTCCCGCTCATTTTCAGGCTTTTAGCATAATACCAAGAGTCATGCCCACTATTTCCCAAGCGGCGGGAATGCAACTGCAAATAACGGATTTCCCCAACTCCTGTAATACATCACCAACAAACCGTAAAACCTCATGCAAATTCTTGTGCCCATTTATTACAGCAAAATTTGCATTCACACTGCATTTATTAGTGAAACTGCTGTAAGAGCTTTCGCCTTGACCACTTAGGATCCTACTGCTAAAAAAGTTCATAAAACATCGCCAATATTGCTATGTAGAAGACAGCTATAAGAGCCTAATACTGTGTGAGAGTGTTTTTATGTAGTTCTATAATGCCATCATCTAAACTATCTTATAAAGAGAAAACATTTGTGTTTTTGTATGTATGTTTTTAACGTTTTCACACAAAAACTACTGGACCGATTTCAAAAATATTTTACCATTAGAAAGCTGCATTTTCACTGTGTGACAAAGGGTATACTACTGTCTCAAAAAAATCGGGATCCATAAGAAAAATGCAATAAGGAAGCACAAGGTATGAAGCAAAAACTATTGAAGATAGAACAAAAACATGTTCTACAATATATACTGTAAAATATCATTAATGTATGTAGAAGTTTGCATGGCATCATCCCAGAATGAAAACATTTTGGTTGGCGGCAAGCATTTGCTGATAGAGTGGTAACAAGCCAAGGCCGAAGCTGTTCACCAATTCAGATTTAGAGCTTTATAATCTAATATGGCACATCTATATATACAAAAATCAATTCTAAAAAGCTATTCATTAAACTAAAACTAAACTACAATGAAATAGAAAACCTAAACATAACTGTACTAAGACGATAAACTTTTACTGCCATTACTCTAAAACTTTTCAATAGATATGGACAGAAAAATTAAACTTATTAGTTATCTTATAAAATGACCAATTATTTTACATATATTTTATTTCTACTATTTTATATATATTTATACTACGTTAATAATCTTCATAAAATTACAATTTTCTTATCCAAGTATATAACACACGCACACTCACAAAACCGCACGCATGCACGCACACACGCACGCAAACACCCACATACGCACACGCGCGCACGCGCTCCTACGAACACATTCATTTAAACACAATGTAAATTATTTTTGTTTTAATTTGATGATAGTTTTATGATGATGTGTCATCATTCATCTACAGAGTTCCTATAATATAACAGGAAGTCACTGACGCCCAAGAACGGCTACTTCTAGTTTGAGGGTCAATGGAGGTATTATTATTATTAGTCCTGCTAAAACTCGAGAACAACTGGACTGATTTGGCTTATTTTTGTTTTGAATTATTTGTAGAAGTCCAGGGAACGTTTAAGAGGTGAGTAAATATTTTAAAAAATATTGGAATATAGTAATAACAACAATTTCGCTTTCCTTTAGATACTATTTCTGTCAAACATTTTTGTAATCAATTAATATTTAATTGTGAAATTAATCTTTTTTATTTAATAAATCTGAGGCAGTGCGAAGTTTGACGGGTTAGCTCAAATAATGTTTAAGGCTACTTATCCTGTTCTATTATTCCCAGACTCATAAAAAGTGATGTACAACCAAAAAGACAGCCTACTTAACAAGTTTCAAAGCATTTTAACTCTGTAAATGTTATCACAGTCCTGGTGACCTAATGTCTAGACTGAATTTAAGACTAACAGTCTAGAATGTTCATTACAGACCAGACAGCCTCGCTTTGTAGGGATCTTATAAATCTGTGTCAAGACCCATTTTATTCCAAAGTTCTTTAACGATTTTTGCTGGAGTTTTTTGTGCGTTCTCATTTTTAGGTTAAATCCTTATCGAGAAATATTCGGTGTGCTCCAGAGAGGATGTCTGATCGTATTGGACTATGGGAAGACTAAAGGTTCTTATTTGATAAAGAATTCGATTACAACAGTTGTAAAATAATTAGTGACGTCATGTTGCTTCAACCTACTCGTATACTGTCGGGTCAATCAAATCAAATTATTCTTTATTCAAGTAGGCTCGAAAAGCACTTTTGAATCACCAGTAGTCTGTCCCTTGGTAACAAATCTACCACCGGTTCGGAAAGTTGAGTCCGCTGAGAAGAAACCGGCAAGAAACTCAACGGTTACTCTTTTAAAGATAGTTTTGTATGCTACAATGTGTAATATATTGCTTCTGTGAGCAACTGGAATCAAGTCCAAACATTTGTATCGCTTAAATAATTATCAACATTATAATATGCCTTTTGTAAAAGTATGTTTTTGACATATTTCTTAAAATTATGTGGAGGCAAATCTAAAACTGATTGAGTTATCTTATTAAAAATGCTTATGCTCAACCCTACAAATGATTTCTGAATCTTTTTCACTATAAAATATGGAATTACAAGTTTGTTTTTATTTCTTGTATTAAAATTGTGTATTTCACTTTTCTTACTGAATAAATGTATATTATCATGGATATATAAGATATTATTAAATATATATTGCGAAGGTACTGTGAGAGTGGTCGTATCGATTGTCCAATACCCACAAGGTTGACTGACGATATAAGAAGGGTCACAGGTAGCCGCTGGAGCCAGGCGGCACAAGATCGGGCCTGGTGGGCATCATTTCGTGAGACCTATGTCCAGCAGTGGACGTCCATCGGTTGAAGCGACGACGACGACAACGATATTTTATGCCTAGTCTAACAGAAGGTCTTAATAATAAATCATTGCAATTGATATCTTGATATAACTAATATTTCATTTCATTTCACTGTATAAGATATTGATCATTAAGAAACGACAAAGCTTCCTAGAATTCATTTCATTATGGTATACTAACAAAAGTCGTGAAAAAAATTGGGAGTGGAGCAAGCTCTCTTAAAGGTCTACGCCCTTTTGAGTGTAAACTATGATGTAACTCTAAAGACAGTGTTACATGAAAACTGTTATGGAGTTTAAAAAACCCATTTTAACTAGGCACTGCGTTATCTTTTTTAATAAAGAGAGAGAGAAAATACGCTTTGCTATACACCACAAATAATATAGGAAATATATACAATAACTTAATCATAGGGTACAAAAAGGAGGGCTTGTGGCTAAGTAGTGATTTCTAGCAGGTGACCAACGAGGTGCGACCTTTGTTACAAATACATAAAGGAAAGTAATAGCCTATTAATCTTTTTTTTTTTTTGTCGCTGAGAAATGCTTTTACGCATCCTGAAAGAAGAAGAAATTCTTCCAATCGGGAGTGTGGGACTCGTTGAATAACCAGAATAAACCCAGCGTATCCCTCGTCATCCTTGGATGGGATCTTGGATGGGGTTTTGATAATTTAATGGAATAAATAGTCAAATCAACAATGTAGACTTCGAAACAAGGACAACGAATTCTGTGATTATATAATCTTTGATAGTAAGGTAAGTAACAGCCCATTGACGTCTCACAGCTGAACATAGCCTCCTGGCTCATACGAGAGAGGGTTTTTAAAGTCCACCACGCTGTGTCACTGCCGATTAGCATCCTCTATTCCTTCATTCTCATCGACCGATGTGATGGCAATCCGACAAGACCGGTTAAAAATCAGGCGTTAGACCTACGGCTTAACGTGCTCTCCAAGGCATGGGAGCGAATCACACCGTCGACTTCCTAAAATGAGAAAATCTTTATAGAAAACTCAATATCGATTTGTGAATTGGGCCGACTCGAGACTCGAACCCAATGAGGCAGTTAGTGATAGCATAACCTTAATTATGTTCAAACTTATAATTTAAATTAATTATGCTTGTATTTCGACCACTTCGCCTAATTGTAGTTAATATCAATCTTCCATTGCACTTTGAGATTATAATCTAAATCTGTTGTGTTTCGTTACTAATCAGCAGTGCTGCAAACTCGCGTAGCAGTAACTCCGGGTTTCCATTTTGACAAAATTGCCCTCATAAAAGTGGGATGGGACGGCTGAGGAATCTTAATTGAGTCCGCGTTAAACAGCGTCTGGTTTAAAGCATAAGCGGCTGCGATAACAAAAACTTTACTTCGACTTAATTTTATACAAATGTTCTTATGTTTTAAGACAAGTTATCTTCGATGAAAAGTTAGCACTTGGCTCTGATTACACCTGATATTAAATGATTGTTGCGGACGGGAGCACCGAACTTAGCGCGTCACCGGCGGCGACTAATTCTGAGTGGTCAACCGTCGGCGATCCCACCTCCTTCTCCCACCTCAGCACCCGCGACCGCCCTCTCTTCTGCTACTCTCTCTACTACGTACCAAGTAGGAGATTTATATAAAAGGCCTCTTCCAGAGTTTATACGCATTTCTCCCTAGACTCCCGAGCAGAGAAGATCCTCTACTCAACGCAACTTGTGAACATCAAGAACTAGAACTCTGAAGAACTTGGAAGTGCACCTGAACCGAACCACGAACATTGATGAATCGAAGCATTGAACCTGGAAGAGCCAAACAACTGAAGATTATAGCTGTGAATATTGAAGAAGCCCTGAAAATCCGAACCCTCATGAAATGAAAATCGAAGTATCGAACCAGACACAGTCCACTGAACACGGAGGGATTTGCCAGATCCTGAATCCCTCCCCAACAGTGACCATACAATCTAAGGTGGAAGTTGGAAGGCACTAATCTGGAAATTGCATTTTCTAACTTGTCTTGAGTCTGAACTAGTGGAGCGCTTCGGCCGTGGCTAGTTACCTCCCTACCAGCGAAGACATCACATATCACGAAGCAAAGAGATTTCTGTAACAGTAAGATGGTATGTAGCAACTTTACCAGATTACCTGCTACATCTTAGACAGTATCATCAGTGATCAATGTCAAGCGCTAGTCTATCAGGAATAAAAAACCTTATCTTTTTTAAAATATTAATTGTTTATTTTTCGCTTGACTATCGCTGCCGCCTATTATTAGACCAACACCAATTAAAGTATCCAGAAGAAGACGGTATCCCTAAAATATAGCGTCATTAATACGGGAATAGCGGAGTTTTCCCTTAAAACTCTCGAGATCGACCTAAAACGACTCATGGCTAATAGATTTAGTGAAAATAAACGGTTTAGTGGTTTTTAAGTTCAAATTTAACACCCTTACTAATTTTTGTCCAGTTATTTTACCCAAAAATATCCTATAAAACAAAGCCCTTCGCCACGTCTGTTTGTGTGCGGTTAACTTAAAAACTACTTAATGGATTTTCATGCCGTTTGTACCGACGAATAGATTGATTCTTAAGACATATTTAAATATATAATTTGCCTGTGTTTTTTGTGTATTTGTTGAAATATAACCATAATTGTTTGAAGTAGCGTACAAAAAATCAAGTGACCTGGAAGCTTACTTTGTAAACTCTGCCTAATTCCTTAGAGATATATTAAGGATTACCTTTCTGGAATTAGGAAATTTATCTATTTAAATTTTAAAAACTATCGCTAAAATAATTAGCACGTACCGAAATAAATTCTAAGTATCCTCTTTTTATTTACGACAGAAAAATATGTATTATATGCTCTATTATCGGTGTGAAGCCAATCAGTTCCCAAGTTATTATCATATAATGAAAAAAAGTTAAAAATGCATTCGTACAAAGTACACATGTCAGAAGTGAAACTTCTTTGGCAAACAAATCTTTAAGTCTTGTTTATATTTATACAAATGTAAAAGTTTAGATTTCCGAGACTTAGAGGGAGGAAAAAAGGAAGATATGTTAGGAATTTAATTGTCATTAAAATATTAAAAGTATCGAAATTTAATACAAATAATTTCAAGAAATTACAATTGTCGAATTGTAAATATAAATGCCACGTCTTTTTTGTCAATATTAGAATTAAATTTTGTTTTTGAATTTAAAATTTAGAAAAAATAATTTATGTAATATTTTCATTTTATATTTAACTAGGGCCCCATCCCGGCTTCGCACGGGTAGACATAAATAGGTACCGATATTTAAGTTATAAGCATGATAATTAAAACGACCATGAATTGACAAATATTATAGAAGTAATGTGATTCCTAATACGAAAACTAAGTAGCTCTGAAAAGAACTTTTTAAGTGAAGCATAAAAATGTGTTAAAAAAACTCGAAATATTCAATGTACCTTGCGTCCACTGCGTAAGGAGCCGACCGGCTACCTAGTTCATAATGGTGCACCCCCTTCTCCTGCACTGCCCCTCTCTCGTCGAGGTAGTTTTCATTTCATCATATCTTTTGAATGGAATATCCGATTTCAATAATTCAAAAAGTAATTATCAAGTATTGAGACCGTCTTGAATATTAAATTATTTATTTTGATCGGTCTCATTTTGATCGGCATTTCTATCAATTTGTTAAATATAAAAAAGTAGTTATAGTGACGTAACTTTTTTGTAGATATTGATATATTCTATAATATTGTCGAACATTTTTTTGTCCCGTCATTAATACTCTTCACAGCGTATGCGATGAAGTATATTTTATGGCTAATTTTTTTACACCTTCGGTCGGCTTTAATAGGATTTTTTAAAGATTTCTCTAGTAATCTAGTACTAAATATAGCCTATGTTACTCAGTAATAATGTAGCTTTTTGAGTTTAATCATTACATACAAAAATAGAAATCTTACCCCTTTATAATATTAGTGTAGATGAAGAATAGAATATTAAATTATTAAATGACGAGTGGCGATTAAAATGCCACGTTTTATTTGTAAATATTAAAACTACCCAACCTTCAAACGAATTAGCATTAAAAACGCTGCACATCATCGTAACGCTTATCACGCGTTCCATCCGTAAAAAATTTACCCTCATACTCCTAAAGAAGTTTCACTTCAAAATTATAGAGAGAGAACGAATAGAGGCGACTTTACTCAAATGAGCGTTACATAGCCAAACGTTTGAGCTCAGTCTCATTTAATACCCACATAATAAAGCACACAGCGCATCTAAAGAAGTTTTAACTATAATAATTTTATTAAATTTCCCGTTATAATACATTTTAAGATACTGTTAAGAGTAAAAACAAGTAGGGCAGATATAACAGAATCAAAGATGCTGCTAAAATAACAAGAAATACCTTATTTTAAAATAAAAACATTTACGGAGAATTAACTAAAAGGTAAATTTACATATTGTTGTTCAACAACAATAGTTTTATTTTTATAAAACAGTTTGCAGCAATCTCTGAGATAATAAATAAAATCTATAATATCTTTTCTAGATATATAAAATCTACTGCAATTTATATTGCAAACTTTGAGCGTTCTAAAGAGCTTTTACACCTATGGTCTATAATAGTTATAAGTTATTTGCAAGTATATTAGAAAGAAAGAAAAGAAAGAAAGAAAAAGAACTTTATTCTGCATTGTATGTAGGAGGAAAACAATCTAAGAAATAAATGACTAACACCATTATGAAATGAGATCTATAAAATAAAATAATATTAAAAAATAACTTAAAAACTATTTGGTATTTATTGCGTGTGTGTATGATTTTCTTTATCATCTGTATCATCATCATTTTCAATGAGGTGAGGTTAAGAGGGTAGCAGTCTTGTCTAGTAAAAAATATTTACTTTTTAATGATTTATCTACACAATATAGAAAATAAATAAATTAGGAAAGCCACTTTCCTAAATTTGCTCAATTGTATCATTTTTGAAGCGAGACAATTTTAATGGGTTTAAAATTCAGCTGACATTTTATTTTTTTAGTTGGTTCTCGAATAAAATTAAATTAAGCGTTGTTATACGTTGTTTCACAAATACCTTGTTATTAGTTGTTAGACGGATACCTTGTTATAAGAATACTCTGTTACGTTACGTTGTTATGCCTTGTTACAAGGATACCTTGTTATACGTTACTATACGGATACCTTGTTATGCGGCTACCTTGTTACACGGATACCTTGTTACTTTACGTTGTTATACGACTACCTTGTTATATGGATACCTTGTTACATTACGTTGTTATGTCTTGTTATGCGACTACCTAGTTACGTTACGTTGTTAGACCTCGTTATAAGGATACTTTGTTATACGTCTACCTTGTTACATGGACACCTCGTTACATTACATTGTTATGTCTTGTTATGCGGCTACCTTGTTACACGGATACCTTGTTACGTTACGTTGTTATACCTCGTTATAAGGATACTTTGTTATACGGCTACCTTGTTACATGGACACCTTGTTACATTACGTTGTTATGTCTTGTTATGCGGCTAACTTGTTACGTTACGTTGTTATTTCTCGTTATAAGGATACTTTGTTATACGGTTACCTTGTTATATGGCTACCTTGTTATACGGATTTTAATTTTACAACACAAAAATATGAGTTCTTGAGAAATCCTCCTGTGAATGAGACAATGAAAAATATAAGTCCTGATAAGATACTTTTCGTTTTTGGGGAAGATTCCGTTAAAACATAGTTTGTACGACAACTTGCGTGACCCAGTTCACCTCGTTAGGGCCAACTGAGCTTCGGGCACGTTCTCATATTCATTATGCAAACATTTTAATTATTATTTCGCATAAGTGAGATTGAATAGTCCGCGGATTGTTTTATCGTTGCGAAATTTGTAACGGGAGCCAAGAAAACTTTACCATTGAAGTTTACACGGCTTCAAATTTCTGTTATTCTTTTAATAATTATAGAAAAATATTGTATTATATTTAACTAGCTGACCCAGCAAACGCTGCTTTGCCACATAACAACTATTATCGCTATTGAAATATAGGGTTTGGTGGTAGAAGGATAAAAATTTAGGGTTAAATTTATTTTGTAATTCCTCATCTAAAAAAAATGTTGGAAATCTACTGAATATACATATAAAATCCATCAAAATCAGTCAAACTGTTTCGGAGAAATAAAAACACTAAACACAAGATTTTATACATTAGATATTATTTTAACGTCAGTCTATTTAAAATAGTATCTGAAAACACCTGATGGTAAGTGATTTTACATTCTTAGATAGCAGCGCGTTAATCCAGTAAGACAATTTAACTCTTATTTTTTCTACACAGCCTCGTACTGGAACACAATCCTCTAGCGTAGCAGTACGTCTGGTAAGGTGGTAACAAGCCACGTCCGAAGCCTCTAACCAGGTCAGTCTGAGACAAATTACAATTTTCTAGCACCATATATCGTGTTTCAGCAAGTGCCTGCATCAAATTGTTCGCAGGGAGTAATCGCCTGACTGCCTTGAGTGTGATGCACTTGTAGATTCAGTGCAGCACACTCTGGCAGAATGCCCGGCGTGGAGACCCCAGCAGCATCTATATCTATTGCTTACCTCTGTTAGGGAGTGGAGGGCAGTGGCCTCCTTCTGTAAAAGTGTTATTTCGCTGAAGGAGGCACAGGGAGAAAGCTGTAGACGCTCCTTTACTTCGGCGCAGAAGGTTGGGAGGTAGGAGGCGTAGATTTGCGCTTCTCCTTCCTCCTTCTTAAGTTTCTCAGAGGAATCGTCCGGAGTGGCAGGGTAAATTGCGTCTACCGATCCTCTGGTGTTCCACAAAAGGATGCGGAGGGTATCGCTGGGTTTTAGTGGGTATTTTAGTTTACCAGCGAGTCCCACACTCCCGATAAGATTTAACTCTGATCGGTGTGCATAAAGGCAATTCCCAGCGTAAATAAAAAAGGCCTTCAAGTTATTATCAATTGTTTCTCAGTGTAAAGACTTTAAAACAAAAACAATTGGTCATTTTTTGTTGATAACCCTTCACGAAACACATTGTAAATATTAATAAGTTATAAATATTTATGAGGTACACGGAGAGGGCCCGTCTACCTAATTCAATTACGGAAGGTCTATAAGGTTTCTGGTCCGATCGCTTGAGACGTATGGTTTAGGGGTCTTTGTTACAAAAAAGGATAGTTCATATAAAATCTTACTTATATTTTAAGGTTAAAAGGTAAGTAGCAGATCATATACTTCCTACGCAAAGATTGAGAAGTTTGTGTTAATGCAACATGCAAAGGAATTGATTTATAATACTTGTTTGGTAATCAGTTTTAATTAATATTATTTGTCATGGTGTAATCTTGAAAGTGAAAATCACCTTTTACTAAAAGTAACTCCGCTGAATTTGCTAAGTAAATTTAGATTGTTTTTTGCGAATGGTTTTCTGCATGCCTTTATGAATATCCAGATGGTGTCTCGAAGGACCAGACTGGCTATGCATGCAGGAGTGTTGGTGCCAACACTAATGCATGGTAGTGAAAGTTGGGTAAGGCAGAAGAATCACATAAGTGAAATAAATGCGGTAGAGATGAGAGCGTTGAGAAGTATGAGTGCATTGCAACTGAGTGACAAAGTAAGAAATAATGTGATAAGAGAACGTTATGGTATATAAGATGTAGTGACTAAAATTGAGAAAGGTATGCTTAGATGGTTTGGGCATGTAGAGAGAATGAATGAAAGGACATTGACAAAAAGGATTTATGATTCAAGCGTTAATGCGAAATTTGGAAGGGGAAGACCAAGGCGAACGTTCCTGACATTTTAAATAAGGGTCGGGTCAAGACTACTCTTAACCGACGAACTTGTATGAAAGGTTTAATCAGAATGAAAGAAGCGAAGGAGATATGCAAGGATCGTGGCAAGTGGAAGAGCGTGGTCTCTGCCTACCCCTATGGGAATGAGGCGTGTGCTATGTATGTATGTTTTGCTAATTAGAATCACTTGCGTGTGTAAAAGCTAATCTATATGTATAAAAATCAATTGCTGTTCGTTAGTATCGCTAAGCCTCGAGAACTATGGTACTGATTTGGCTAATTTTGATTTTGAATTATATATGGAAGTCCAAGCAAGATTTTAAAAGTGAGTAAATATGAAAAAAATACATGGAATATAGTGTAACACTCACTTTCCCTTAGAAACAACTCATACCTGTCAAATATTTGATGTTTTTATGGTTTTGAATATGAAACGTTTGATCTTCGTCCAATCATTCAGAAATTAAATCAAAATTACTAGAACAATTATTATTTATTTAAAGATACAACGAATTTAGAATGGACTTTAATTTATTAGTATATTTTTCTTTCTCTTATCTGTTAAGAGATTGTTTATGCAGAAAATTGCAGGCTGTGGTCCCTGTTATTTAAGTTTCTCTGTAATTTTTCCAAATGTTGTGTAATGAAGTAATTGTCTATCTGTCTATCTATTGTTCTAATTGATTGTATTATTGGTAACAAGTGCTGCTAAATTATTTCACCTCGCCTTAGATCGAAAGAGTTTTACTACATGTCAGATTCAGCCTTTACTGGTTGGTATACAATATAACTCGAGAAGCATAGCCTAATGTTGGTACAAAATTCAATTAGACAAACACCGTCTGCCCGCTCACCTCATAAATATGTAGGAAGTGGTTAATATTTATAATGTGTGTTACAGAAGGCGATAAGAAAAACGTCCTGTTTTGTGCAAAGAATACCTAAACTTATTACGTATGTCCCAAAGAAAATTTCTTGAGCCACGTCCTAAAACTTCCAAAAGGAAAATGAAAAAAAAAACATCAGGCTAGAAGATAGATAGAGAAAAAATACATACACTCTTCTACGGACAGGGTGCGAAAGAACCTTCTTTACTTTACAGTGGTAGAATGGTTTGAAGCTAATAATTTATTGCTCAACGCAAATAAAACAAAATGTATTAAGTTTAGTCTGCCTAATGTTAAACAAATGCAAAACATTGTTAAACTTAATAATGAGGAACTAGACCTTGTAGACAGTACCGTTTTCTTAGGCATTACGTTAGATAACAGATTACAGTGGGGGCCCCATATAAGTGGTCTATCGAACAGGCTCAGCTCTGCGGCTTACGCAGTTAAAAGAATTCGTCGTCTGACAGATGTTGATACTGCCAGACTGGTATATTTCAGCTATTTTCACAGCATTATGTCATACGGTATTCTACTTTGGGGTAATGCTGCTGATATAGATGCAATATTTGTGCTGCAGAAAAGGGCCGTTCGTGCGATTTACAATATGGGTCCAAGAGAGTCGCTAAGAAACAAATTCAAGGCAGTTAACATAATGACAGTTCACTGCGTATATATATTAGAAAACTTGTTGTATGTACATAAAAACATTGACTCTTTTAATAAAAAGAGTGAATGTACATCATATAACTTACGAAACCAAAACAAACTTGTTATAAATTCTAGTAGGCTGCATAAGATTAACAACTCATTTAAGGGTAACTGTATACGTTTCTATAATAAACTCCCACAAGACGTTCTAAAGATGTCAATTAATAAATTCAAAGTCTTTGTTAAAAGAAAGTTGATAGAAAAATCGTATTATAAGTTGCAAGATTACCTAGACGATAGAAACGCTTGGGAGTGAACGAATTGCTCTAATTTTAATTAAAATATAGTAAAGTAATATGTTATTGTAATGATGACGGTAAAAAAAAATACCCGACTGAGTTTGTTGTGGGTTCTTCTCGGATCAGGGCGCGAAGGAACCCTCGTAAATTTAAATTTTAAGCCGATCTTGAGTACCATCATCAGACTTATATTAGAATCAGAGTGTGGAAAAATATATATATATATAATTTGACGATTCAAAAGTGTTGTATGCCTACTTGAATAAAGATATTTTTGATTTGATTTGATTTAGATTTTAAGTCGTTAAGTGTGGAAATAAATATATGACGGCGTTAAAGTTTTTTAATGTTGGTAACAAGGTGTGCAGCTAGCTAGCAACACACGCAGAAACTAGTATAAAAGGGCTCGCGGGCATTCTTACTCGAAGTTGTGTCCGGTACACACCTTACACCCATAAATTATTGGTTATTGTCATTTAATTAAAAAAATATTTATAATTTACTTTAAAGTAATAAATAATCTCTGTGAAAATTGACTGTGGTTGTCTTTGTTTAAACGATGGAAGACCAGAACCCTATATACATATTTGAAGACTCAATAGGCATACTTGATTAACAATATTTTGTCAAGAAGAAAATACAATAACATAAACTAAATTTAGTGTGCAAATAGATGGTCTTTTACCTAAAAAAATATTTTAACGACCTTGCTGATAGTGGTGCGAGTACTCGCTTTGCTAGCAGAGATCCTGGGTTTAATGCCCGGTAGGAAATAGCATTTACTAATTTGTCTGTGTCTGGACTGGTAGGCTTCGGTCGTGGCTAGTTACCATACCAGCAAAGACGTACCGCCAAACAAATAGATTTATGTTCCAATACTATTATGTCTAGAGACTATGGGGTAAATTACCTCCTTCCAAATTAACGTGTTTCCATCTCAGATTGTATCATCACTTACCAACAGATGTGATTATAGACAAGCGCTAATCTGTAAAGTAAACTTACAATATAAATGTACAAGCTGAACCCGCGACTTCGTCTGCATTGAATGTTTTTTTCATTGTTTTGAATGGGTAGTATTTTCATTAATTTAGGCAGATTGCTTTACAAATAAAAAACATACGTATAAATACTTCAATGAGTTATTTGCTCCTTTTTCAGGCTCTCGATTATCGTTGTACCAAATTTCAATCAAATTCGTAAAATCCGTTCTTTGCTGACCTCTACTCGGCAAAAGGAATATTCCTACCAAATGTCAAGTCTCTACGCCTTATGGTTCCAGAAATATCGTGATGAGTCAATAGATACTTGGATATCTCTTTTATATATATAGATAAGCTTACTATCAAACGAGATTACATTTCAAGCACCAATCTAACAGCAATGACAAATAAACAACAAAAGCTTTTTTGCTATAATAACAAATAAACTTTACAAGAAAACTTTCTTTCTAAATAATGTCAGACCTTATACCTCTGTATTTATCGTGCTTACTAGTTTCCTATATGCGTATGTATATATAAGAAACAGGCATTACAAAAGGCAACTTCAATCGTACCTCTTTACGCTTCGAAAGTATAAAAGCACAGGAACATGCGTCAGATAATTAAAAAGCTTTCTGTATTTTCAATATTCACATACAAAAGCTCCTGAAACTTTCCACAAACAGTAACACACCTTAGCGACTAATAATTTTTAAGTCTCGTTCATATTTATACAAACCTAAAACTTTAGATTTCCGAGACTTAGAAGGAGGGAAAAAAGAAGATATGTTATGAATTTAATTGTCATTAAAATATTGAAAGTGTCGAAAATTAATACAAATAAATTGAAATGTCCAATGACGATTCTATATATGTAATTCGTTGATATTCGTTAGTCTCGCTAAAAGTCGAGATCGGCTGAACTAATTTGGCTCATTTTGGTTTTGAATAATTTGTGGAAGACTAAAGAAGGTTTAAAAGGTTAGTTAATATGAAATAAATGCTTGGAATATAGTAAAAAACAACGATTTTGCTTTCCCCTTAGAAATTACTCCCACCTGTCAAACGTTTGATGTTACTCTCGTTGTAAATAAAAATGCCACGTATTTTTGATCAATATTAGTTCAATTTTGTTCGTGAATTTAAAAATTAGAAATGAGAATTGATGAAAAATAGTATATTAAATGATTAGATAACATTTGGGCTTTTAAAATGCCTACATGTTATTTATAAATACTACAACTACCCAATCTTCAAACGAATTATTTATTTTAAACACTTCATTGAACCACACATTTAAAAAAATACATGCAAAGAAAACTTAAAACTAATGATTAGTGTCGCACGATAGGCGGTCTTATCGCTTTGAAGCGATTTCTTCCAGACAATCTTAAGGTTTAGGTAGGTGGTGCAAAAGAGAGATATGAGATATTATGCATATATATGGCGGTGAATAAGAGAGAACGGAGCAGCATAAAGCACAGGGGCGTAGGGTTCGGCGCCGACTTCGTTATTAATTTCTCATACTGTGGGCGTTCGTGGGTAATGTTGGTGCAATCAAACAATGTTCAATCACTTAATGTTCCCGATATCAATTTACACAAACTCATTAATAATAATAGGTAAGAACGCGACAGTTCCAACAGTTGACCGCTTCGGTCGAGCGCCACTCGATAACTGCCGAGAGACTCCCGTCGGACTGCCACTATTGACTCTGTCCCACGCCGTAAGATGGCGCCAGCGTTCCAGAGATATCTCCGACAGCCCTCCGACCTATATATGTGTATGTGTCGGAGAATAAGAGAGAAAGGAGCATAAAGCATAGAAGCGTAGAGTTCTCCACCGACATCGTCGTTAATGGCATCCATAATTTAATTTCCACACTGTGGGCGTTGATGGGTAATGTTGATACAATCAAACACTTTATTAATTAACTCAGATGATAATGTTCAATCACTTAATGTTCCCGATATCAATTTACACAAACTCATTAATAATAATAGCTAGGAACGCAACAGTATCAATAATCGACCGCTCTGGCGGACTGCCACTTATTGACTCTGGCACATGCCGATAAGACAGATGGCGCTAGTGTTCCACATACTATTGCACTCCGACATATATATAAATATGAAAGTAAAATACATACATATATATACATTATGTCGTCTATTAAATGAGAATTTATGACAGAGAAAGTTAATATTTTGTAGCAAATTTTTTAAAAGCATCTAAAGATGGCATGAAAACACTCAACATCTTCGTGACGCTAATCACAAGTCTCATTCGTAAATATTTTACCTTCGTGCGTCTAAAGAAGTGTCAGTTCTCTAGTGTAACATATATATGTCAGAGAATAAGAGAGAACGGAGAAGCATAAAGCACAGGGGCGTAGGGTTCTCCGCCTACATCGTTACTAATTTCTCATACTGTGGGCTTTCGTGGGTAATGTTGGTGCAATCAAACACTTTGTTAATTAACTCGGATTATAATGTTCAATCACTTAATGTTCCGGATATCAATTTACACAAACTCATTAACAATAATAGCTAGGAACGCGACAGTTTCAATAGTCGACCACTCCGGCCGACCGCCACTCGAGAATTGCCGAGAGACGCGCCGGACTTATTGACTCTGCACCCACGCCGATACACAGATGGCGCCAGCGTTCCACAGAGTATCACACACGGACCAGCGATCCACAGACTCTTGCACTCCGACATATATAGTGCATAAATAAATAAATGAACAAGAAAAGGTCTGAATACCTGTCTGAATAAACGGAGTAAGGATGAACTCCATTTGTCTCTCTATAGGATTTCAAAAATGCGATTTGGATATTATCTAGATCAAATACGGCCACTGTCGGTGAGCCCCTGTGTTTGCGAAGACCGTTATTTGATTAGTATCGGAGAAAATTCCCGTTGGACCAACGGTTCCGTATTGAAGCCGCTAAATGTGGAATCTTTTGTGAATCAAATGTCCCGTAAATGAAACGGTTGTCCAAAAACATGTTACATATTTTGGCGGTTGATTTTCCTTCTACATTTAACAATAATAACCAGAACGTCTAATGTATACGTTTCTATAACAAGCTCCCAGAAGAAGTTACAAAGATCTTTCATTAAAAGAAAGCTAATAGGGAAATCATTTTATAATTTCAAGTAATACTTAGAAGACAAAATAGCGTGGGAGTGAAAGAATTGCTCTATAGATATAGAGTACATTAAAAATATATATTGTAATGATGATGACTAAAAAAAACATACACCCGACTGAGTTTATTGTGGTCTTTTCTCAGGTCAAGGTGCGAAGGAACCCTCGTAAATTTAGATTTTAAGTCGTTCTTTATTACCATCATCAGTCGTACATTAGAATTAGTGTGTCGGAAAATTATATTTGACGATTCAAAAGTGCTGTAATAGGCCTACTTAAATAAAGATATTTTGATTAGATTTGAATCATTTGATTTCAAATTAGCATTATTTATTATAATATTATTAAGTAAAATTACCCAGAGGGTGCTTAGTCAGATAATCTGTCCGGTTACTAACTAAGCACGCGGGTAAGCGACCCCGGGTACCTCGAGCTGTTACTACCGCTCTACACTATCCTCTCCGCGGCAGTAATGTCCTAATCCCAACCCAAATACCCCCCGTAACTCCCTTTCTTGAATTACCGACACTTCCTATTTATAACATCCCACCGACAAATGGCGGTATATCCATTCTCCGCTGGCCTAAATGCCACAGACCGATAACGGGCAGCAGCGTTATCGGTGCGAGAAGGTCAGCACTGCGATCACCAACCCGCCTGCCAAGCGTGGTGATTATGGCAAATCCACGTATGATTATAACAAGGCAGCAATGGCCCCCAGTCCCCGGCAGCCCCGCTATTCCTAGCTCTGGCAGCGGTTACGGTAACGGCGGGGCAGGGGGTGCTAAGAATCTCCGGAAGAGATTCCGCTGCCAACCCCGACGACTTGACCTGGCAACATACAACGCACGCACTTTGAGGACCGACGAAAAGATCTTCGAACTGGAAGAAGCAGTAAACAAGTTACACTGGGATATTATAGGATTATCGGAAGTCCGTAGAGAGGGGGAGGACACGATAATCCTCAAATCCGGTAACTTGTTCTACTACCGGGAGGGCGAACACCAGTCCCAAGGTGGTGTCGGGTTCCTCGTCCACAAATCTCTCGTCAACAGCGTTGTAGAAGTTAACAGCGTGTCCAACAGGGTAGCGTACCTGATACTCAGAATTACCAAACGGTATTCGCTGAAGGTCATCCAGGTTTACGCACCCACATCATCGCATCCAGATGATGATGTAGAGGTTATGTATGAGGACATTTCCAAAGCCATGCATACCTCTAGGACCTTCTACAACGTTGTTATGGGTGATTTCAACGCAAAACTCGGCGAACGAAGTGGGGCAGAGTTGAGAGTGGGGCAATTTGGGTATGGGCAACGGAACCAGAGGGGACAGATGCTCGCTGATTTCATGGAAAAGGAGGGACTCTATATGATGAACTCTTTTTTCAAGAAACAGCCGCTCCGAAAATGGACCTGGCTGAGTCCTGATGGTTCCACGAGAAACGAGATTGACTTCATCATGTCTACGAAACGGAACATATTCAATGATGTCTCTGTGATCAATCAAGTGAAAACTGGGAGCGATCACCGTATGGTAAGAGGCACATTGAATATCAACGTACACCGAGAGCGGTTCAGACTGGTGAAGTCTACGCTCCGACCCACTCGCGCGCATATCCAAAACCCCGAGAGCTTTCAACTAGAGCTGCAAAACCGCTTCGCCTGCCTCGAGGATTGCGAATCTGTGGACGAGCTAAACGATAGGCTAGTGGAAACTGTCCATACGGTTGGGATGAAATTTTATAAACCCCGTAAAAAGCAAACCAAGAGATTCTCAGACCATACTCTTAATCTCATGGAACAGAGACATGCAATGAGCTTGCAGTCTACAGCAGACGCGTCCGCATATCGGCAGATCAATAGACAGATCTCTAAATCGCAAAAGCGTGATGTGCGACACTTTAATGCCGAGCGTATACGAGATACCATCGAACGCAACAAAGGCACTAAAGTGTTCGCAAAAGATTTGTCTATCGGTCAGAGCCAGTTGACGCGGCTGAAGACCCATAACGGCGAACTCATTGCATCTGGACCTGAGATTCGGAGGGAGGTTGAGAGTTTCTATGGACAGTTGTACACATCGACTTGCAAGCCTATTGATAGTTTGGCTAAAGATCCCCGTGCCAAACTGACCCGGCATTATACCGAAGATATCCCGGACGTCAGCTTGTACGAGATTAGTATGGCTCTCAAACAGATGAAGAACGGCAAGGCACCGGGTGATGACGGAATCACAGCGGAACTCCTGAAGGCGGGTGGAAAACCCATTCTTAAAGTCCTTCAGCGAATGTTCAATTCCGTCATTCTGGAAGGCACGGTGCCCAAGGCATGGCATAGGAGCGTGGTAGTTCTGTTCTTCAAGAAAGGTGACAACACCTTATTGAAGAACTATAGACCTATTGCGCTGCTAAGTCATGTCTATAAGCTGTTCTCGAGGGTCATTACGAATCGTCTCGCTCGCAAGTTTGACGACTTCCAGCCCCCCGAACAAGCCGGATTCCGAAAAGGCTTTAGTACCATAGACCACATCTTTACGCTGCGGCAGATTATACAGAAGACCGAGGAGTATAATCGGCCACTTTGCTTGGCGTTCGTGGACTATGAGAAAGCCTTCGATTCGGTGGAAACATGGGCCGTGTTGAGATCTTTGCAGAGATGCCGAATTGACCACCGGTACATACACGTGTTGAAGTGTTTGTACGAAAACGCCACCATGTCAGTCCGTATACAGGACCAAAGCACAGAGTCTATCCAACTGCAGCGTGGAGTGCGACAGGGAGATGTTATCTCCCCGAAGCTCTTTACTGCGGCGTTGGAGGACCTGTTTAAGCTTATGGAGTGGAACGGACTGGGCATCAACATCAACGGCGAGTACATCACTCATCTACGGTTTGCCGACGACGTGGTCATTATGGCAGAGACTCTGGAAGATCTCAATGCAATGCTCGATGACCTCAGCAGAGCTTCTCGACAGGTGGGCCTAAAAATGAACATGGATAAGACGAAAGTTATGTCCAATATCCATGTTCCGCTCCACCCAGTCATCGTTGAGAACTCAGCACTCGAAATTGTAGACGAATATACATACCTGGGACACATTGTCCAGCTAGGTAGGTCCAATTTCGAGAAAGAGGTCAACCGCCGAATCCAACTCGGTTGGGCAGCGTTCGGGAAACTACGCCAGATATTTTCGTCCGATACTCCTCAGTGCTTGAAGACAAAGCTCTTCGAACAGTGCGTGTTGCCAGTGATGACCTACGGCTCCGAAACGTGGTCGCTGACTATGGGCCTCATACGAAAGCTCAGAGTCGCTCAGCGTGCGATGGAGAGGGCTATGCTCGGAATTTCTCTACGTGATCAAATCAGAAATGAGGAGATCCGTAGCAGAACCAAAGTCACCGACATAGCCCTACGAATCGCGAACCTGAAGTGGCAATGGGCGGGGCACATAGTCCGACGGACCGATGGACGTTGGGGCCCGAAGGTGCTGGAGTGGCGACCCCGCACCGGGCGGCGCAGTGTAGGGAGACCCCCCACAAGGTGGACCGACGACATAAAGAGGGTCGCCGGTAGCCGCTGGAGCCAGGCGGCGCAAGATCGGGCCTTGTGGACATCATTACGTGAGACCTATGTCCAGCAGTGGACGTCCATCGGTTGAAGCGACGAAGTAAAATTTGACATATAGGATACTTTTTATCACCCTAAGCAACCTGACTGATGATTATTAACGCATTAACATTAGTAGCTTTTTCTCTTTAGATCTTGTAAAATCGACACAAAGTTGCGAGTAGAAGCTATATAATATTTATCAATATACGAGAATGTCAAGCACCGCTTATCCTATGGCCCACGATTGAGGGCAATTGGCATTAAATGTGTTTTCTTTTATTCCACTTTCAGCGATGAAAGTATTGAACCGTAGAAATAGGCCAGGGTTTATCTCTCCTATTGGGGACACTCTTTGTGATACTGGATTCAGACATTTCTATCTAATCGATTTATGTCACTGGGTCTGTTATCGTGAGGCTATTCGGTGATAGATGTTATCTAATAGGGTAATTCACAAAGTGACCAAGTATAAATACAGTTCCCTACACTATCTCATAATTTCATGATCTATGCTAAGATATATCATATGCTGCAAGGCTGAGCATCTGTTTTGGAGCTTGGACTGGAGAGCTTGCAACTTTTTTTATATTGCTGACAGTAAAATTAGTAAGTGATGATACAGTTCAAGATGAAATCGCGCTAATCTGGTAAAAGGTATTTTTCGTCTTATGGTTTCTACACGGCACCCTGTTAAAACGCAAGCCGTTAGCCTGGCAGCACGTCTTTGCCGTTAGAGCCTTTTTTCCCAGCAAAAACCTCTTTGTAACTGTGATTACACTTCGTTATAACTGATAATACAGTCAAAATTGAAGCGCGCTAATCTCATAAGAGGCAATTTAACTCTCATAGTTTCTAAACAGCATCGTACTGGAACGCAAATCTCTTTACATGGTGATACGTCTTTGCTGGTAGGGTGGTAACTAGCATCGACCGAAGCCTCCCTGGAAACCAGAATCAGACAAATTAGAAAAAGCAATTTCCTGAATCTTCTACCACCAAAACCACCAAAACCAAAGCGCCAGTGAGGGCGTCTTAATCTTTTATATTTACAAAACTTTCGCACTTATAATCAAGTTCAACATATTTTTCTAATCTGTATAGACTAAAAATTGATGTGAAAACATTTTATGAAATATGAATACATTAAATAAATTTATTTTCCCGTAAATTTGGGGTTGTACCTCTTATAATAAAAGCTCACGTTAAAGCTTTTCTTCTATATACTGTTTTAAAAGTTTGTGCTTAGAAAATAACTACAATTTTTTATCATATTACTTATCCCTAGCGACTTGTTTACCAATTTTCTTCATTTCCTTAGTAACTGCTCAAAAACCTCCGAAAATTGTCGTAACTGAGACAAGGATAATAAACTAGTTGATCTGCGCAATTCCGTCGGAAAAATAATTGTTTAGCATATAGACGGTTATAGTGAGCGAACCTTAAAAGATAGACATATGTTGTTGCTTACATTTTTATAAAACATTTAAAGGGGAACAATTGCTTCATTCATGATTTTTGCGAAACTTTAACCGTTTACGCATCACACTGAGCCAAAGCTTTCAAAAGGAAAAGAAAAAAAGCTCAATTAATAATAGGGAGTGTTCCTAAAATACTGGCATCATTACCTCTTTGGATAGCTAAGCTAAGGTCATTTGTGGAATCCAGTAATCGCTGTTTAAAAAATATTTTTGCTTCAGAGCCCCACGGTCCCACCGTTTCCACGCCAAATGGCAGAAGTGTCTGATCTTCTGTAATAGATCCATATTTCTGAAATTTTTTAATTTCGGTGTCAGTCGCCACAACACCAGGCAACGTTGAAGATAATTTTAAATGTGACGGTGCCATGGTATCAACACAAGTCGCATCATATACCAGGCACCTTCCTTTACTCCAGGGAATTAAAGTAATTTCGTCAGGTCTCTTGCCATCGCTACGTACAATACAGTTCGGCTCTAATTGAGCCGGTACGTTAGCAGTGGCAAGAGCTCTATGAATAATATCATTCAACGCTGCATGTCTTGAAAGGCGACCGGCGCTGCGCTGACAAGATGGAACGTGGTGTCCTAAGCGGTTGACATGAAGTCCACAAGGACAGCAATGAGGCCAATGGCAAACCTAAACTTAAACCTATACTAATACAAAAAGAGTTGACTAACAGCGTTCCTAAATTAGGCGACTTCCATCGCCTAATTTAGTAACGTTAAACAGTAGAAACAGTAAGAAGACGAGCACACTCTGTAGGATTCTTAGACTAAATAATTCTTAAATTTATGTGAAGGCAAATCCAAAATTGATCGCGACATCTTGTACTCAACCCGCCAAATTATTTTTGAACATTAAAATATGGCATTGTAAATCTGTTTTTTAACCGTCTTCAAAAAAGGAGGAGATTATCAATTCGTCTGTATTTTTTTTTATGTTTGTTACCTCATATCTCCCGACTGGGTAGACCGATCTTGATGATTTTTTTTTAAATGAAAGGTGGTGCTTTTTTAAATCTAGTTCTGATGATGACATCCATGAGAAAACGGGATAACTGTTAAATTTGCATTAAGCACGTGCGCGACTAATGGACGCATAACTCAAGATCACGTCAACCGATTTCGATGATTCTTTTTTTATTGGAAAGGATATACTTCAAGGATTGTTTTGTGATAGTTTGGTTAGGTTCTGATTATAGATTCCATAACAAAATGACGGAACTCTTCAATTCTTAGAAGCAAATGAANCCCAACTGGGTAGAATGATCTTGATGATTTTTTTTAAAATGAAAGGTGGTGCTTGTCATAGGGTCCCATTTTTTTTTAATCTAGTTCTGATGATGGCATCCATGAGAAAACGGGATAACTATTAAATTTGCATTAAGCATGTGCGCGACAAATGGACGAATAACTCAAGATCACATCAACCGATTTCGATGATTCTTTTTTATTGGAAAGGATATACTTCAAGGGTTGTTTTGTGTTAGGTTGGTTAGGTTCTTATTATAGATTCCCTGACAAAATGACGGAACTGTTCAATTCTTAGGAGCAAATGAACGGTACTCGACAGAATCTCTTATAGGCTATGCAGATATTTGAATTGCCTACCGTAACTTTGGTATGGTAAGTGCTAGTCGTAGTTAAATATGAAGATCAATAGATCTCCTCAGCAGCTTACAGTAAGGGTGCGGTTTAAGGCAGAAAATATAAGTGTCTGTAATCAAATAGCACTGAGCTTACGTTTGTTTCTGCATTGCAACACGTTAACTTCAGATTCACCCAAAATCAAAAAATAAACAAAAATTTTAACAAAAAAAGAACCGCCTTCAAAATATACTTACAAATATATTAATGTGCTCTAAAAAGTAAGAAATAATTGCGTATTCTTTTATAGAGTTCTTCGTATTCTTATATTTGGAGTCGGTGTCAGCCAAGGTACCTTCATACATAGCTGTAGGTTGTAACTATACGAGTATATATAGCTGTAGGTTGGAGAGACGCGGGGAACATCTACCTGGGCTGACACCGACTCCGAATATAAAAATACAAAGAACATTATAAAAGAATACGCAATTATTTCTTACTTTTTAGAGCATATTAATACATTTGTAAGTCTGTTTTGAAGGCGGTTCTTTTATTGTTAAATTTTTTATTTTATTTCTTGTATTAATATTAAGTATTTCGCTCTTTTTGCTCTATAAGTGAAAATTATTACGAAAATGTAAAATATAATTCAATATATGCGACAGTGCTGTGAGATATATATGTTTATGTTACCTGCTTTTATTTTACAAATAGAAGATAGAATTACTTCTAGGCGGTCTGTAGTTTTCATAAATATTTTATGATTATGTACGCGTCGACACAGACAAAATGCCGCCGAATACAATAAAATGAGGTATAAAAACAGTCAGTACAAATCGGATTCTATACATTCTTTCAATGTTAACAAAGGCCCAAAGTACAATTTGTGTTTTTGTGTCGTCATTCGTGAATAATAGGCTAGAACCAGTTCTAACAGTCTGGATTTCGGTCTACAGAGACGTCGCGGCCTAGTTCTGAACATCACCCGACCTTGCTGTGGTAATAAATCAACTTTCTCATCTGTTGTAATATTCCAGTGACCGAGATTCGAGGATGACATTTTCCTTGGCGTGATTCTTGTCTTTAATGAATAGGGGAAAACTTATATACATATCGAAAAATTGCTTATTCCGGATAACCGTACCTTCTGCCTCATTGGTCTAATAAGATGTTCGACTACAGACATGAGGTCCTCGGTACGAGTCCCGGGTCGGGACAATTCAACATTTGCCCGAAATTTTGGATGTGCTTCACCCCATTGCCTCGGAGAGCACGTTAAGCCGTCGGTCCTGTGCCTGATCTCTCTCCGCGAGTGTTCGATTCCCGTCACATCGTACCATGAAAGTGTATTAGGCCTGCCAATCCGCAGTGGAGCAGCATGGTGGGTCTATGCCCTAATAATCCTCTCTCATATAAGTGAAGAGGCCTGTGCCCAGCAGTGGGTCCTTAATAGGCTGATATTTACCTTACTTTTGTTTTAAGAAAATAAACTGGAAAACAAGCTTTTTAGTTATCATTTTCAAATTTACCTAAGCCTAGATTAGTGGTAGGCTTCGGCCGTGGCTAGATAGATTTATGTTCCGATACAATGCTGTGTGGACACCATAAGAGGTAAAATCTCGGATTGTATCACTTACGATCAGGTGTAATTAAAATCACACAAAGCTTTTTGCAGGGAAATGAGGCTCTAGGTCGTAACAAATTTTATTTTAATCGATTCAATATTTTTGACGTGAAAACGCGACAGACAGACAGCTACTATCGCATTTATAATATTAGTAAGGATTATTATTTTACACCCTAGAGGATAAAAACTTTTACAAACTTTGGATGACACGTTTATTTATATCAAATCAATAGCTGTATAAATGACGATGCTTCCATCCCTTACAATTAGAAGTGTGGAAATATCGTTCAAATCGAATATTTATTCGATTCGATTGATAATATTCTATTCGATTAAAAATTCCACGAATAATTTGAAAAAATGTGAATATTTCGCGGATTAATGAAATATCTCTGGATTTTTGTTTGGTTCTATTTAAATAATTTAAATCGTTTTTCAAAATGTTCAACTTACGAATAATATACTTTTAATTTAAAAATATTTAGGTATTGTATATAATGTAATGTTTAGGAATTTCATTGTCTCCCAATTCTGAATGGTATATATTATTTTTAAACAAAAATTTATAGCAAATATTCAAATGATATCATTTTTAGAATACTGTATTTGTTACAACATAATTTCTGTTATTTCTTTCTCTTTAAAATTATAAAAAATCTATAATGATTGTGCTGTTTGTGTAAATATATTTCATGGTTTGAATAAAATATATATAGACTATTAAATTTGTATCTGATTATTGAACACAAGAAACCCTCAATTGAAAATATTCGAAAACGATTAATTCCGAAAAAATCGAATTAATCGAATAATTCGTAAGTTCGATTTATACGCACACCCCTACTCATAACCTTTATTATCATTTCAAAAACTACTCTGTGTCCTTTCTTATCTCCTAGACTATCTATGTACCAAATTTCATTTAAATTGATTCAGTAGTTATGGCGTAAGAGCGCAATAAACAGACATTCGCCCATATATATGTGTGTGTGTGTGTGTGCGGTCGTTGACCCGACCATGGACTGATTGTGTTTCATTGTTGGGTTTTTTTGGTAATGTTGTGCGTTACTCATGAAAAATTCGTTTCATTTAGATGTACTAACATGATGGAGCGTAAATAATGCTAACAAAAACTTTTAAAAATGTGATTTTATTAAATCAAGACAGATTTTTTTGCCGTCTCATTCCCGTCAAAGGTGTCATTAGTACTATCGTCTGTTTTCGTTTTCGGAACCGGTCTCCTAACACTTAATATATATGTCGTAGTCAAATAGTTTGCGGAACCCCGGCGCCGGCGTTCGTACTCGATAGTTCTCGGTAACGGTTCGCCAGAGCGGTCGACCTTTGAAACTGTTGCGTTTCTAAACATTATTGTAATTTTGGACATTATAATCTGAGTTAATTAATAAAGTGTTTGTTTGCACCATCGCCCACAGTTTGGAGATTGAATTATGGAACCCACTAAGGGCGATGTCGGCGGGAAACCTTATGCTTATATTATGCTTCTTCTTCTCTCTCTTATTATCGATCGTAATAACAACACTGTATGTCTGGTGATGAATAAATAAAATAAAAATTTGAATTGTTCCACTTTTCCTCTTATAAAAAAATCGTATCTTAGATGAATCTACAATCCCCAACACACAATGCAAACAGCCTAATTCAGTGCTGCATTAATTGTATGGAATACAGTATGCTCCAACAATAGCATTACGGACGGTATAAATTATACCCTTTGTGTACGGTGTTTTGATTTGCAGACGAGCATTTATTACAAGTTGCGGTATAATTCATATTGTAAGCTTGAGTAAACACATTTTGATTAATTTATCACGCTCAGAGTGTTTGTTTAGACATTAAAATGGTCGAGACTGTTCGATGAGAAATGTTGATACTCCTCATTGAGGTTATTTTATAATTATTGTGCAGAGTTTACAAACTATACCTAAATGATTTCCGGATTTTGGAGAAATAATAAAGTAGTCTATGGATAACATCGTTTTTTTTTTCAAAGTGGGAACTATAATAGTCACTTTTATCTAGTTTTATGAAGAGAAGTCCAAATGTATAAACAATATGGTATATAAAGGGTCAGAGTCAATAAGTGACAGTCCGGCGCGTCTCTCGGCAGTTGTCGGATGACGGCCAGCCGGTGTAGTCGACTTTTTGAAACTGTTGCGTTCCTTACTATTATTGTTAATGAGTTTGTGTAAATTGATATCGGGAATATTAAATGAATGAACATTATAATGCGAGTTAATTAATAAAGTGTTTTATTGCACCAACATTACCCACAAACGCCCACATAATAAGAAATTAAATAATGGATGCCATTAATGACGATGTCGGCGGAGAAACTTATGCCCCTATGCTTTATACTGCTCCTTCTCTCTTATTCTCCGACATATATCAATCAATTGCTATTTGTTAGTCTCGCTAAAATTTTATGAAGGCTGGACTGATTTGGACAGTTTTGGTTTCGAGCTATTTGTGAAAGTCCTGGGAAGGTTTAAAAGGTCACAGGACAACAGTTTCGCTTTCCTTTAGAAACTGTCCCTAACTGTGAAACATTTGATGTTTTGTTGATTTGTGAAACGTTTAGAAAGTGAAGCTTTTTTTAAATTTCAATGGTTTTCAATGTAAAACGTTTTTATGTTCGTCCCGTTGTTTAGAAATCGATTTAAATTCTTTTTCTTTATTGCTGACACTTTAGCAGTTGACTGTGATCTCACCTGACGGTAAGTAATGATACAGTCTAAGGTGGAAGCGAGCTAATCTGGGTAAGAGGCAATATACCCCTTACGGTTTCTACACAGCATCGTACCGGAATACATATCTCTTTGTTTGGCGGTACGTCTTTGCTGGTAAGGTGGTAAAGCCTCCCACCAGTCCAGACTCAGAGAAATTAGAAAATACAATTTTCTAAAATCGTCCTACCGGATATCGAATCCGGGACCTCTGCCAGCAAGGCGAGTACTCCCACCACTGCGCCAGCGAGGCCGTCAAAAATTTAAAAGAATACTATGCTTTTTGACATTGATATAAGATACAAACAAACATTTACAGAGTTTGGTGGGAATTTGGTAGTTAAGGTCGCGTTTTATCGATTACGAATTCTTTTCGATCCTGTTGAATTTTAACCACATTTTTGAATACATAAGTTAAAACATTCTGCAATTAGCACTCAGCGTTTTTATTTATCGATTCTCAGGCAGTACAAAATCCATTACGGTTGTGATTCGGGAACCCAATTACCAAGTTAAGTATTTTTCTCTAGTTAACGTTGCTCTTATTAATGTGTCTTAATATAATTGTGTGTTAAATAATATTAATGTTAATTAATGGTAATAATAATCTCACATAATTCAAAAGAGTAACTATTGAGTTTCTTGGCGGATATTCCTCAGTAGATATCGATATTTCGAACCAGCGGTAGATTCATTGAGAAGTAAGTTTATTGAACTTACTTGAACTAACGAAAACTTTAGATTTGTTTCATTGACTTTTATTGTAAAAGTCCTATTCAAATTGGAAATAGTTAAACTTAAATAATCATTATTTATTAATTTAAAACAATATTTTCGGTCTTATCACGTTATTGAGTTAAAGAAGCACACGACATTACGATATTAAGGATGAAGCAAAATAATGCAATAATTCATTTCATATATAAAGAGTTTCTAAAAAAATTGCCTACTACATAACTGAATGATTCGAACTATAATACATTGATGTAAAAGTTGAAATTTCATTGAGGAGATATCAAAACTTTAATATTTCAGGTACGGTGACCTTCCGCGCAGTGTTACGATAGTAAAACGCTAGTGTAAATATAAAAATATCGATTCATTATCGTATTAACTATCGCGTGATGGAGCAACCCATAAAGTTTAACTTGATTGCGTGACTAATGTGGTAGGAAAACAGTAATATTTGAAGCTCAACATTCCTGAGCCGCTCGAGTAACACGACGGCAGGACGGCGCCATTAACATATTAATAACCAGCTAAATCAAACCACGCTCGGCTGTGGTACAAACTGATATTAATTGAGCACCTTCTTTTCCCTTGGAAAGGCACAACACCCTACCAAAGGCAGGAAGGAATTATGCGAAAGAAAATGCCTCGTACCCACTAAAACCCAACGGAACCTTTTTCATTCGTAAATGAGACAGAGTACTAGCTGATGACATACAGTTCTGAAACGTGATTGCTGACTATGGGCCTCCTGCGGAAGCTCAGAGTCACTCAACGTGCGATGGAGAGGGCTATGCTCGGAATTTCTCTACGTGATCGAATCAGAAATGAGGAGATCCGTAGCAGAACCAGAATAACCGACATAGTCCTACGAATCGCGAATCTGGAGTGGCAATGGGCGGGGCACATAGTCCGAAGGACGTTGGAGTCCGAAGGTGTTGTAGAGGCGACCTGCACCGGCCGGCGCAGTGTAGTCAGACCTCCCCAAGGTGGACCGACATAAAGAGGGTCGCCAGTAGCCACTGGAGCCAGGCGGCGAAAGATCGGGCCTTGTGGACCTCATTACTTGAGAACTATATCCAGCGGTGGACGTCCATCGGTTGAAGCGACAACGACGACGACGACTAGCCGAAAGAACTCTGATCATGAAATGGAGGGAGTATCTTGAAGCCCCTATAGCAGGGGTAGTGACAGTGGAGGCGATGCGCTCTCGGCTAGAAAATTGAGTATCGAGAAAACAGGGAACGCTGTCGCACAGACTGGTACAGGTGTTCGCCGGACATAGCTGTTTAGGGAAGTACCCGAGAAGAATCGCCTAATTGCCATGAGTGTGGTACTCTCGTCGACACAGCACATCATACCGTGGCAGAATTCCCATCGGTATCTCCTGTTGTCACTGATTGGAGTTGACCTCTCGTTGGCCTGAATGTTTGACAATGCATGCATGTGTTCAGACAATTTACGATGCTCTGAAATAAAATATCTATTAGTAATTGTTGACAGATTACTAAGTTAGAAACAGTGCTGACTAGGACATCATTAAATCCACTTCTTGTTCATCATTGATTCCATCTTGCCCTTGTCCAATCCATTATTAACTATGGCATTTGCGTATGGGGTGGATGCCATGTTGCTACAATACTTCGTTTGGAAATAATTGCAGCCATTTTAAAAGTAATAACAAAGAAACCTATAAGGCACCCCGCAGACTTTATTTGTGAAGAATGTGATGTCTTAACGGTAAGACAGCTTTTTGTCTTAAGTGTAACGTTGCAGTGTCACATCTCCACCAAACCTGGGATTCATTTAAAAAGTTACAAACATACTATTAGGAATGTTTGTCCCATTTTTCGTTTCAGAACGGCTCTTGGTACGAAACTAACTTCATGGCTTAATAGTCTCAATCAAAGGGAAACAAAGGGCCTACTTAAAATTGTACGACAATATTAGAAATAGACATACAAACATAAATTCATACACAAACATGTACACCGACTTCCGTAGTATTTCGACCGCAGTAGTAGAGTGACATTTATTTTATTTATAATATTTCATTATAATTTAAATATTGTTTTAATATTTAAATTCGGTCCCTCTATTCACTAGGCGCATGATCTCATACAATACATGCAGTCATACATTCGCGACATCTCCGTGCCGCGTCGCTTCGCGCCACTCACCACCCCCTGTATACTCGTATGTGCGGAGGCTGTCGTGACGATCCGCGCGGTTCAATACACGAACGCGCCACGTCTATACGTGAATCCGACTTTAATAATATTTTGTTATTATTCGCTTATTTAATAATTTTAATATATTAATTTTATTTTATGATTAATAAATAATATATTTTTATTTTATGTATGTATGAAAATCCATACATATAATTATTTATGTACGGACTAGTCCGTTACAAGTATTACATATGAATTTATAATATTATTAATAAAAAATATTATTTCGTATAATATTAAACATTGCATTGTATAGATTAATTAAATAATAGATAAACTAAAACTAAAGGGGAAAATTTATAAGACGATCGTAAGACCTGTCATCCTGTTTGGTTCAGAGTGATGGGCCACCAAAGGAGAAAATGAAAGGAAATTGCATGCAGCGGAGATGCGAATGTTGAAATAGATGTGTGGAGTGACAAAATTAGATAAGATTAAGAATGAGTATATTAGAAGAAGTGTGAAAGTAGCACCAGTGACACGGAAGTTAAGGAGTGGAAGGCTATCCTGGTATGGACATGTGAGAGGGGAGGATAGCCATGTATGCAAGAGGGTCCTAAATATGATGGTAAGCGGCAGGGCCGGGAGAGGGCGACCAAATAAGTGTGGATGAACTGTGTGAAAGAGGATATGTGTGTAAGGGGTGTGAAACTGTAAATGACAGCGGATAGAGTGAAGTGGCGAAAGGAAACATGCTGTGCCGACCACGCCTAGAGGGATAAAGGCAAGAAAACACACATGCATTGTATAGATTATCCGGCGAAAGCTACAGACACTCGTAGCAATTCTGTCACAAAAAAATTATATAACATTCTATATTACTGTATTAATTTATTGGCACAATAAAGATTTATTATTATTATTTATAGTTAGTGCGATGGTCGCGAGAGAAGTAATATGGAGAGCCATGGCCTCCTTTTGCGAGACCGTTGTATCGCCAAAGTAGGTTCGTGAGCGGGAACGGGAGTTGGCATCTGACACCTCTGATATCCCTCGGAGAAGGCTGAATGGCAAAAGCAGCCTTGAACCTCGATTCGGCCTCATCCGGGACACCATATTGGATTGCGCAAGCGAGCCACTGTTATTCCACTTTAGGATGGCGAAGGTCCGCTGGTTTTTAGAGAGTATTCTGCCCGATAGTGAGTTCTACTCTCCCGACTAGTTGGAGTGCGTGCTTTCCACGTTCCCAACTGTGCGAGGTGCGTAAAAGCATTTTCCAGCGATAAAAAAGAGGACCAAATTGGGCATTCCTCCCAAGTACCCTGAATGATGATGCATTGAGGTTCAAATATGCACGTCCAAGTATGTCGCCTCCTTCACTGATGATAGAGAACATCTACTTCAATGTTTCATAAGCTTGTTAAAATTGAATATATTTCGTAGATATAAGGACGCAGCCCTAAAAAACACTGTACCTGATGAGCTCGCTACGTGAACTTTCCTTTTGTTAAGAACTTTTGTCTTCCTAAGGATACTTAGCAACGCAACCCTTTGATGTAGAACACCGAGGAAATCAAACATGACCTGCGTTTTAACCTCTCTCCGCATATTTTTTTTTAAATTGACAATCTTTTATAAAAGAATAAGATAAGATAAGAATATCTCCGGTCAATTTAAAATTCATATTAGTAGACTGCACCCGAAAACGAAGACAGACAATAGTAAAACCAACAATAGAACACAAACAGATGACACTCGGGTCAACGAACACATAGGAGCGCAATTAACTCTGGATATATTTAACACTTGCTATTCTGAATGATAAAACGATAAAGGTATGGAAGTTAATGACATTTATAGAACCGAATGTTATGTAATAGTTCTTTAATTCTACATTGATGGAACTAATATAAACAGTTTATTTTTGACACGTCAGATTCAGAAACTTATATTTGGAAAATTGTCTGATACCTTTTGGAAAACGAGCATGGTTGGATTGGATCTTCGATTGGACCCTTTTTTACGCAAGTGCCTTATTGCCTAAACGCATCTCGATCAGATCTATAGCCTTATAGGGAATATGGGAGTCACTGGTTAGCCAAAATGCCTTCGGATCCTCTGGGAAACGAACGTTTTCGAATGACGCTAAAGTGGCTTTTGGGACTAAAATGTCAATGAAAGACTACCAAATTTTATGATTTTTATGTTTGCTAATAGTTAAACTATACAATATCATCTTTTGTTTATTAAATTAAGACTATGGTGTAGCGTCATGTTGCGCTAAGCTTTAAGATAGTAAAAAAAGACCGTCTTGTTAAGGGGTTTATTGTTATTCACATCACTTACATTCCCAGTCGAGGTTATAAAATATCACAAAAAAAATTTACGACCTTCGACGCGACACACGAACCTTTAGTAGCGGTCACTTTGTAACTGATTTTTTTTATTGTCAGGTGTCATTTGTTCGCATATCTTATTACGACAGTTCCCGCGTAGCGATATAGATAATATACATTATGACTTAAAGAGAAAGAGATGCTTATATTTGTAATTGCTCGACTTAGGACAGAACTATCCTATCATGTCGATTAGTAGTCGACACGGGTTAACTATACGAAATAATCGTTCAATACAAAGTAGATAATACATCGCAGACAATGTGATGTTTAAGCCGCTTATGATCCGCTAATAACCGGTGTGGATGAAGACATGAATTGTTTTTCTCATGAATGTAACTTTCATGAACTTTTATTGTAATAATCTGTGTGTGAAATAAATAGGAAAGCCTTTGATTTACAAAGCTATATGTAACGAAGGTCAACAACAGAATAAACATACAAATTATTACTAAAAAGTAAATGTCATAATACTGCAGACATATATAATACAAAATATGTCGATATAAACTGTTACATTTCCTTTAGCACGTAATGTAGTGGTCTTGCCACTTCCAGAAGCGGGCATGGCCACTGTGGCGGCGATCCGTCCTCAACTGGAACAATGGCTTTCCAGGGACGCTTTCCTACAGATTGGTGCAAGTTCTGACCGCACATGGCTGCTTCGGAAAGTTCCTGCACCAAATTAGCCGGGAGGAATGACCCGCTTGTCATCAGTGTGGCGCAACTATCGATTCAGCGCATCACTCTATGGCAAATTGTGCGGCCTGGAGACTTTAGCGTCACCTCCTGATGGCGTTGATCTACGGCGACCTCTCGTTGGTGAGCATTGTAGGCGCGATGCCCTCCAGTGAGAGATGGTGGGCGGAAGTGGCCTTCTTTTGCGAAACGGCAGTCTCGCTGAAGGAAGCCCACGAGAGAAAGAGAGTGGGAGAATTCCTTTAGATGTTCCCCTCACCACCGAACGAGGTTGAATACAAGGCCGCGCATGATTGCGCCTCTCCTCCCGCCTCCGTGAATCCTCCGTCGAACTCATCCGGGACACCAGGGCAGAATGCAAAAGATGAATGCCTGGTGCCTCACTACTGACTGCAGAGGGTTCCGCTGGGTTTTAATGGGTATTGCGAAACCTTCCATCGCCGAGTCCCATACTCCTGACTGGTCATCGGTCACGGTTAGTGCGTAAATTGCAGCGACAAACAAAAAAGTGGACTTGTCATGAATCTCTCTTCGTATTTTTAGATGTGATATTTCTAACTACGACTTTTCTTTCAATTGACAAACCTCTGTATAAGTTTGGTCAACTTGTTTTCTAATTACATACCATCTTCTAAAACGAAAATATACTCTAATGTAAATTTCTCCATCCCGTCAGCTCATTTATCACACGGGACTGGCGTAAGCACATACTAAATGCTACATGCGCTTATAGCATGTCAGGCTGAAGTGATAATATATTGTTACGGCTTGTACGTTTAATATATTAAATTTTAATTAAGGGAGGATAGGAAAACTTGTAAACGCAAATCTATAATATCATAAAAATCACGAGGAAATAAAAATATCATGTCTTTTAAGCATTGGCACTGTCCAGTATGCCTGCCAATCCAATGCCACGTGGAGCAGCGTGGTGGGTCTATGCTCTAAAAATCCTCGCTCCTAGGAGTGAGGAGGCCTGTGCCCAGCTCTGGGACGTAATGGGCTGCCACTTTACTGTTCAGAAGCTTACAATTCACATAACGTAAGTAAACTGTAAGTTTGGACAGTTTAATTTTATAAAAAAAAACATTTAAAGTAAGTGCGTACAAAGTACACATGTCAGAAGTGAAACTTCTTTGACAAACAAACTTTTAAGTCTTGCTTAAATTTATACAAATCTAAAACTTTAGATATCCAAGATTTAGTGAAAGGGCAAAAGGAAGATATGTTAGATATTAATTTAGAAAAGAAGATTTATGAAATATTTTATGTTTGTTTGCCACATGTTATTTATAAATATTAAAACTACCTAACCTTCAAACGAATTAGCATAAAAACGCTGCACATCTTCGTGACGCTAATCACGCGTTTCATCCATAAAAAGATTACCCTCATGCGCCTAAAGAAGTTTCATTTCAATTATCTTGATGGCTAAAATCATTTAAAGTGTACCTACCTACTTAATCGATATAACTGAATAAGTTAACGTTGTTCAATAAATGTAACTATAACCAAAGAAGACAAGCATCTTCAGCCACATTATTACATTACTGGTCACATAAAATAGCTTTTTAACTAACAATTTAAAGGAATATAGGGCAACGAGTCATTTGAAAAGTGACAGACTATCAAAAAGTTTGTAACAAGCGCTAACGAGGCTGGTCCCATCTCAAATGATTTATGGAACTTCTTTATACTTGATAAGATAATTTGCATCGGGACTAATATTTTCTTGCTCTTTTCATAAGTGGCATATTTGAAATCAATCATCGTTTGAAGGCATTAACATAATCATATTATTCAAATACAAAGAAAAAATAATAGTGTTATCAGAGAACGTTGTGGTATAAAAGAATATAGTGACTAAAATTGAGAAAGGTATGCTGGGCGCGTAGAGAAAATGAATGAAAGGAAACTGACAAAAAGGATTTATAAGTCAAGAGTCAATGGGAAAGTTGGAAGGGGAAGACCAAGGCGAACGTTCCTGATCAAAATCCAGGACATTTTAAATAAGGCCCAGGTCAAGAGTACTCTAAACCGACGAGCTTATATGAAAGGTTTAATGTGAATGAAAGAAGCGAAGGAGATATGCAAAGATCGTGGCAAGTCAAACGACATGGTCACTGGCAACCCCTACGAGAATGAGACGTGATGCTATGTAAATATGTTAGCCAAAATAATCAGTTTTGACGGCCTCGCTGGAACAATGGTGCGCGTACTGGCTTTGCTAGCAGAGGTCCTGAGTTCAATCGCTAGCAAAGCGAATTTAGGTAATCAGGAAGTGATCCCGGAACAAGTTTACCTCACGATGTTTCCCTTCATATCAGTTCAGTATTGTAGTTTATTTTTATAAAGAAATTTAGTGAAAGTAACTTTATAAAGAGAAACTTCGAACAAAGATTTAAGCCTCTTACCACTAAACTGCCCGAGCTAGGAATAGCTAGGAATAGCTAGGAATAGAATTCTTCAGTGCCTGAAGACTAAGGTCTTCGAACAGTGCGTGTTGCCAGCAATTACATATGGTTCCAAGACATGGCCGCTGACTATGGGGCTCCTAAGAAGACTCAGAGTCACTCAGCGGGCAATGGAGAGGGCTATGCTCAGGGTTTGCCTACGTGATCAAATCAGAAATGAGGAGATCCGTAGGAGAACTAAAGTCACCGACGTAGCCTACCGAATTGCAAAGCTGAAGTGGCAATGGGCAGGGCATATAGTTCGCAGAACCGATGGACGTTGGGGCCTGAAGGCGGCCTCGCATCGGAAAACACAGCGTAAGCAGGCTGTCGCTGGCAGCCGCTGGATAAATGCGGCACAAAATCGGGCACATTGTAATTTATTAAAAGAGACCTTTGTCCAGCAGTGGACGTCCATCAGTTGAGAGGACGACGACGACGACCGCTAAAGTATTTTGATAGTGAGTACAGTAAACTTACATGGAAGCACTCTAACCTGGTAAAAGGTAATGTACCGCTTATTACTTTTAGATCATACAGCATCGTATCAGAACGCAATATTTGCTACAAGGTTTTCTAAATTTGTAATCGAAGCTCAGCTAAAGTTCATGATTCTGCCAAATATAAATATTGCGTATTCGACTTTTCTTAAAATTACATAGTCTATTTCGTAATCATATAAAATTTATATAAAAATAACAAGGGTAGTAGATATACAAAGTCATTATATTGCTTTAACAATAAAGACACGCCCCTACGCGATTACTTGCTAAGACATTAACTTTTGCCAGCCTCAGTTTCCGCTGTTTCGTGATAGTCCCATAGTTCACACAGTTCGTGGGGATCAGTGATAGTTATGTAAATGTGAGTCGTCGAATAACTCACAGCTAGCAAGAATATTTGCACCATTACGCCAAACCAGTGGTCAAAACTATATACTCAATACATCTTCTATAATACAAAAATGAATCGCAAAATATGTTGGTAAGTGCATAACTTAACAACGCCTGCGTTAATTTTAACAATTCTTTTTTTAATGTTCGTTGAAGTCTAAGGATTACGAAGTTTTTTACGGCGAGATTAGTTCGAATAATTGCAGGGGAAAATCAAAACACAGCCCTTTTCTGTTTCCCATACAAACGTTTTCTAACTAAAATTTAGAGTCAATTTGACCTTTATTGCTATTCAATAAAGTTCATTATAAATTACAAGTACACACTGTTGTCTAAGCAATGCAGGTGTGTTCTTAACGTCAAAGAGTCAATTTCCACTTTATTACCGCTGCACAAAGTTCAAAATTAATTGAATAGTCACAGCCCTACCAAATTTAAAAGTCACAAAAATGTAGGAGCTATAGATATTTAGTACTGCTGTAATTTTATTTCGAAAATCATTCGTAAAACTGAAATCTGCCACATTCCAAATCTTTTTGACAGAACGAAGTCTGTCGGGTCTGCTAGTGTTAAATAATACATCGAATTAATTCAATAATTTGATTCATGCACACACAACTCATAAATAATCGCCCAATCGGGTATAAATAACAACGGTGCCCGACGTACAGTCAATTCAACAATTATTCCGAATCCGTAACATGATCTATATTATTACATGACAAAAGGCTGTACGCTAATTTTAGACTCTGTTCACCAGGAACAAAGACCTCATTTTGGAAATTACGAAATTATTTAATGAATCTATTTTAGGAATTTCAGCACTTATCTCAATGGAGTAGGGTGTTGAATTGTTTATGTTGCTCTCGGAGGTTCGAATCAGTATTTCGTGGAGAGTAGATAATATATTCAGCAATTATTTATTCAAAGTTAAAATAACGCTTCCGTGTTACGAAAGAGAATGAGGTCTAAGTGTTACAGTCGGTAGCAAAACTTCATTTTTGCATAATTGATTAAGGAATCAATGAAAAATGATATAGAAATATACTTTGCATCCGAGGTAAGGTCATTGGGAACTCAGTAACGTCCCACTGATAGGCACAGGCCTTTTTTTCTTTTTTTTTTCACGCTGGGAAATGCCTTTACGCACCCCGTTCAGACAAAATCTGAACGGGAGTGTGGGACTCGCTGGCAGTAAGTCAGAATACACCACTAAAACCCAGCGACACCCGCCCCATCCTTTAGTGGAGCACCAGAGGATCGGTTGACGCAATCTACCCTGGTACTCCGGGATACTACTCCTGCTGGGAATTTGGGAAGGGGGTAGGAGCAGCGCAAATCTATGCCTCCTACGTCCCAACCTCCTGCGCCGGAGAAGAGGAGCGTCTATAGAATCCTCCCTCTGCCTCTCATGTGCCTCCGATGGGCACAGGCCTCCTCTGCTATAAGAGAGAGGGCTTTAAGGCCACAGACCTACCTCGCTTTAAAAGGAATCCTTACTGCGTTATTTAGTTACAAAAACTTAGTTCATTTGCACAAAACATTAGCCACAAGTCTTTTTCACGTCACCAAGCGCTTTTAATTAAAAAGAATTGTTTCGGGTAACAACGGGCGCAACAAAGTTCGTGCCGCAAATTCGCAACCGCAGAGTTGCGAACACTTGCGGACTTTTTGCGGTGACCACCAAACTGTGGAACATCGATTTGTTCCACATCACCCTGGAGAGTTTAAAAAAAAAACATATTTTTACAATTTCTGAAGTGAAAACTTCTGTAGCCTCGTAATGATTTGAAAGTTGATATAACGAAAAAGCCATGAAACGACAAAACATTGTGACGGAAAAACAATTAAACGAAAAATAAATGTAACGAAACAGCGGTGAAAAAAAGCCATGTAACGAAAAAGCGACGAAACGAAAAAGCAATGTAACGAAAAAGCAATGTAACGAAAAAGTAATGTAACGAAATAGCGACAGTAAAAATATAGAATAGATTAGATATAATTAGATATAATATTTAAACTGGGATGGTAAATGATGATACAGTCTAAGGTGGCAGCGTGTTAAAACTTTTGAAGGTTCCATGTCTACTAATTACTTGAGTTCCTGCCCTGTGAAGAACTCCCAACAAACTCAGTCGGGTATCCTTTTTTCCATCATCATTACAATATAATATTTATTTTATTTAGATTAGAAAAATTCACTCCTTCAACCATAAAAGAGCGTGGGATGGAATGAATGGCTCTAATTACTATAAAATTGAGATTTTAAGAACAATTTAAAAGTTTTAAATTCAATTTATTCAGTGAAAATTAAAAAATCTTAACTCAGGCAAACCTTCAGACAAATATTACATTTAGATTTTATTTCTTATATAATAAAAGGTTAAACCTCGAGTTATATATCCTATATTTATTCCCGGCGGTGTTATTCGTCAATTCGTTATTTCTCATCTCATTTCTCGAATCAACCTGAAGACACAAAAAACAACAACAAAATCGGTCCAGCCGTTTAGGATGAGTTCCGAGACATACACACGCATATAAGAAATTTAAAAGGTTAGTAGCAGCCTATTAATGTCCCACTGTTGGGGACAGACCTCTTCATTAATAGGGGAGAGGAGTTGACAGTCATTATTATATATGTCGGAGAATAAGAGAGAAAGGAGCATAAAGCATAGGGGGTTCTCCGCCGACATCATCATTAATGGCATCCATAATTTCTATACCGTGGGCGTTGGTGGGTAATATTGCAAATGCAATGCAATCAAACACTTAATTAATTAACTCAGCTAGGAACGCGTTAGTTTCAAAAGTCGACCGCACCGGCGGGCCAGATTGTTACTTATTGACTCTGCCCCACGCCGATAGACAGATGGCGCCAGCGTTCCACAGACTATAGCACTCCGACATATATGTGTATATATAATTCTTCAGTACGTACGTTAGTGGTTAAACTACTCTTAAACGACTGGACCAATTTTGATCGATGGTTCTTTGTGTATTGCGGTATTCAAGGTTTTTTTTTCGCTAACAGGTGAGCGGTTTGACTATGAACACACCAGATAGTAAATGATGATAGTCTTAGATGGAAGCACTAATCTGGTAAGAGGTAATTTACCTTTTATGGTTTCTACACAGCATCGTACCAGCACACAAATCTTTTTTGCTAAGTAGTACGTCTTTGATGGTAACTAGCCATGGCAAAAGCCTCTCACTAGTCCAGACCCAGTTTAGAAATTACAATTATCTTCATTCAAGATAATTAAGATTGACAATTCGATTCGATACACAACGAATGGCCCTGTATCCCATCAGAACAGAAACAAATCAAATCAGTATGATACCAACGAAAATATTTAGTAGTATTTTTTGCCATAAATAAAAAATATTGGAAATAACCAGCACCCTTAAATTAGGTAGACACTTAACTTTATAATCAAGTTAAACAAATCCCTGCCCACAAAAATTAAAGTCCTTTTTAGTCCATTTATCATACATAGTCTTAAATTATGTCAACGAGATAACTAAAGGGTCAAATGTCCACATTAACATAATCTTTATAAGCTTATTGCGGTTGTGTTTTTATATCACGTTCAGGTTAAAAAAGTTGAATCAACAATCTGTTAAGGCGAAGATTTTAAACTGGCTAAAAAAAAGTAATGCAAATATATATACGTTCAAATACTTGATATTTTCTTCCTCAATATATCTACTTTTATTCACGTACCTAAAGAAGCTTCCAGGAAAGCTATTAACTTAATTAGACGTAAAAGAGATTGACATCTATTTTCCGTGCAATTAATATAATTGTATAATACATCCATTTTCCTAACGATTTCTACAGAAGTTATTGGAAAAATGGATGGATATTTAACTAAACCTCTATAGGGCATTCATTTATAGTGAACTTAATTTATATTTTATTAGCACACTTTACCTCATCTCGTCTAAAATAAGTTTTAATTTGCCAAATAGAGAATTATAGCTTGAATAAAACAAAAACTTTGCAGACTAATATGTCCCATGGGTACCTTTGTAATCTACCTTAACGTTAATTCAGGCTTAAATATTTATACATATTTTATCTTTTAATTCTCGGAGGTTTAACCTGTTAAAGAAGACACAAAGATAAGAAATTATTAACGAAATTAATGTCACCTTACAAAGTGTATTAAACTATTGTACGAGTAAAAATAGCCCACATGGTTTCTTTGAGTGCTTATTCAAAAAAGCAGCATTATTAGAAAACTTCATTAAAAACTCAATAAAATCCTAATTACATAGGTCCGCGACTTAGTCGAGGGTGCTCACATATGATAAAAAGTCCTCCATCGCATCTGTTCATCTATTTGCGAAAATCCCAAAAACTACTAAACGGATTTGCATATGGTTTTCATCAATAGCTAGAGTTAATTCAAATGTTGGAAGTTGGACCAGGATCCAATGTCTGTAGTCAAACATGCTAACCACCAGGCCACTGAGTTATATATATGTCGGAGAATAAGAGAGAAGCATAAAGCATAGGGATGTACGGTTCCCCGCTAATATTGTCATTAGTGGCATCAATAATTCAATCTCCATACTGTGGGCGTTGGTACAATGAAACCCTTTTTTAATTAACTCAGATTATAATGTTCAATCACTTACTGTTTCCAAAATCAATTTACACAAACTCATTAATAACAATAGCCAGGAACGCGACAGTTTCAGAAGTCGACCTCACCGGCGGGCCGTCACCCGAGAACTTGAGAGACGTGCGCCCGATTGTTACTTATTGACTCTGCCCCATGCCGATAGACAGATGGCGCCAGCGTTCCACAGACTATAGCACTCCGACATATATATATGATATTGGACGAATATTTTTCCTGAAGACCAAAGTCTTCCAAGAGTGCATGTTGCCAGTGCTAACATACGGATCGGAAACGTGGTTGTTGACTTTGGGCTTCATTCGAACGCTCAGAGTCACTCAGCGTGCGATGGAGAGGGCCATTGCTCAGAGTTTCTCTACGCAATCAAATCCGATATTATTAATTATTATATACGAGTATATATTATTATTTGTTTTTAACACTATATGTATAGAAAAATTAATATTTGCCATCGATGTTTTTTGGTAACTTTATTTTATGTTGTTACTACTATTCCTAATAATTATTTGTATACGTTTTTTGTTAGTTTTAAATAGTATATGCTGTGACGTCACCGGGGTCTCAGCTGAAAATCAGCATCGTGAGTTCTTCAACACACGATAATATGCTGAACTGTAAAACCTTTCGAGGTGGTCTTAGAAAAAATAATGCTGTGTATGATAATGCTGTTTGTTATACCCTCAATAAATAAAAGCTTTTTCTTTCTTTCAAAATAAGGAGATTCGTAGCAGAACCAAAGTCACCGACATAGCCCTACGAATCGCGAACCTGAAGTGGCAATGGGCGGGGCACATAGTCCGGCGAACCGATGGACGTTGGGGCCCGAAGGTGCTGGAATGGCGACCCCGCATCGGACGACGCAGTGTGGGGAGACCCCCCACAAGGTGGACCGACGATAAAAGGAGGGTGGCCGGTAGCCGCTGTAGCTAGGCGGAACAAAATCAGGCACAGTGGGCATCAATTCATGAGACTTATGTCCAGCAGTGGATGTCCATCGGTTGAAGCGATGACGCCATATACGAGTATACGAGTATAAAATTATTTGTTGTTCGATAGTCACATAAAAACTCGAAAAAAAGCTGGAGGAGATCGCTTTAAGCGATAAGACCGCCTTTGTACACTTTTATCTACAATTTTGTAAGTCTTTTCTTTTAAAATTTGTATGTTTGTGTGCAATTAGAATAAATAAATAAAATCGAATAAATTTAAAAGTCGTTCAGAAATCTAATGAAGTTTAATAGTGAATTTCTTCTTTTTATTTGTTGATTTTATTTGTCAAATATTTGATTCCAGCCCGTCGTTCAGAAATTATATGTAAAAGAATACTTTTCTCTTCATTTGCGTTTGACATTTGACATTTACAGTCATAGTTGACGTTTGACAGCACGTCAACTGTGTTTTGTTCCGGTTAAGTTTTGACCACATTATTTATTAAAATTGAAAAAATGTTGCATTGCAGATGCCCCTGGATGTTATCACTGTGAGGCAGGGCAAGATGACGCCGAACACACGGTTGAAGAGTGCCCCGCGTGGTACTCCGAACGACGCATTTTGATCGACCAGATTGGGCGTGACCTTTCTGCTAAATCCGTAGTAGCAGCGATGCTCAAAGAGCCAGATGCGTGGAGGGTAGTAGTCTCCTTCTGTGATGTTCTTCGCAAAAAGGAGAGTGCCGAAAGAACCCGTGAGAGGGATGATCCCGCTCGCACAGTTGCACATCGGGCCCGCCATGGAAACCGAACTGCTGTCTGCTCCAAGATGACCGGCGGATTTTTGTGCAATGGTGGCGCTTGTATGTTCTGCCTGAGTGGCCAGTACCACCCCCCAACAGGCATGCGATGTATCGAGGGGGTTTTAGTGGGTAAAAATCCCACATAACCCAATATCTTTTCCCCAGATATCGGGTATGTTTTTGAACATTTCCCCCCCGTCAAGAAAAAAAAAAGATGCAGTTCTTTAGTTATTAATTATGTGGCGGAACGAAGTTTTTCGGATCTACTAACATATAATAAATATTCGATTCAAAATTGTTTATGATACAAATGACAAAATCTGTAAGATCGATCGGTATGTACACATAATGGAAAAAGCAGTTTTCCCCACATTCTACGGGATCTATAACTACGTGGATAACAGCTAGTCGGTACTATAATAATATAATATATAACAATTTGTAATACTTTCCCCAGTACATCCTAAATCCGTATAAAATATACCTCAAAATGTTTATCTAAGCGAAAGTGAGCTCATGCGAGGAGAATCTACGGCGCGCTGTGCGATTTATCTTCCTTTGTTTTACTGAATCCCAACAAAAGGCTCGCCCGATTTCGGCTTAAGATGGAGGATAAATCAAAACGGGCACAGAACTAAAATATTCTAATGCAAAATGAAATTTGAGGGCTATATGCCCAGGACAAAGACAGAAGTCGTGCCCCACTAAAATAAAATTTGAGATATTTCCTTATTTATTTATGTAGCCTCTGTTTAAAAAGATGTTGCAGTATACTTGATTCAGATATGTTGTAGGTAATTTTCAAGTAATATACCAGCAAAGACGTACCGCCAAAATAAAGAGATTTGTGTACCGGTACGGTGAAACCGCAAGGGGTATATCGCCTCTTATCCAGATTAGTGCGCTTCCATCTTAGACTGTATCATCACTTAACATCAGCTGAGATCACAGTCAAGCGTTAAACTGTCAGCAATAAAAAACAAATATACAAAATACTTAATAATTACATACGCATTTATTACACACACAATGAATGTATAGGATGATATCAATTGGTAATCTATTAAATAGATATTTGTTATTAATTATTTTAAAATATTAACTTTAATTAAACGTAAACTCTTTTATTATTTATATTAAACACGCCCCGCGGTTTCACCCGCATAGATTAATATATAGATTTTACTTTACCATGAATATATATCTAACTAATACATTTTTAAATGTATAACAACATTTACGTAGAATGTCCGACATTAGCAAATTTAAAAATATTCTATAGGTATTGAAAAATTCTTGATTTCAAGAAGGTAATGAGAACAGTATTTTGAGCTTGATAAAAATAAAAGGAGTTTAGGTAGATCGATTGTTGGTATCCCTGGATATTCCAATTAATTCACCAGTAGCAGGCTCAGTTATAAGAGACGCCATAATTTTTTTTACATTAGCATTTTTCAATTAGTTATATCTTTTAAATGGAATGTCCGATTTTAATAATTTAAAATAGATTTTACAGGCATTGAAACAGTCTTTTATAAATCATTTAATAAAATAATGATTAATACAAAGGTACGAATAATGTGGTATGATTATTTTCGACACTTTTATTAACATTTCAAATGTAAAAAAGTAGTTATAGTGGCATAACTACAGTAGTTGCAAACATGGTATCATGAACTTTTTTGTAGATAATTAATACGTTCTATAATACTGTAGTACTTTTTTTTTCTATCTCCAATAGTTTTTGCAGTGTACGCAATGACAGATTTTTTGTGACCAATTTTTTACATCTTGGGTTACATTAATGCATTTTTATTAAGGATCTCTATTGTTTTGAGAATATAATATAAGCTTTGTCACTCAGTGAAAATGCAGATTTCTAATGATACAGATTTTTTGAAATCGGTCCAGTAGTTTTTGTATGGCGGTTCACTTCCTTTTAAAATTGGACCTACCTAGCTGGAATATGTGTCCCAGGTACATACCTGGGACACATATTCCAGCTCGAAATTTTAGACGAGTACACATGTACTCGTCTACAATTTCGAGTGCTGAGTTCTCAACGATGACTGGATGGAGCGGAACATGGATATTGGACATAACTTTTGTCTTATCCATGTTCATTTTTAGGCCCACCAGTTGAGAAGCTCTGCTATTGCGTTGAGATCTTCCAGAATCTCTGCCATAATGCCGAATCAAACTCTGTTGAGCAGCGTTCGGGAAACTACGGCAGATCTTTTCTTCCGATACCCCTGAGTGCCTGGAAACGTGGTCGCTGACTATGGGCTTCATACGATAGCTCAGAGTCACTCAGCGTGCGATAGAGAGGGCTATGCTCGGAGTTTCTCTACGTGATCAAATCAGAAATGAGGAGATCCGTAGCAGAACCAAAGTCACTGACATAGCCCTACGAGTCGCGAATCTGAAGTGGCAATGGGCGGGACACATAGTTCGACGGACCGATGGACGTTGGGGCCTTAAGGTGCTGGAGTGGCGACCTCGCACCGAAAGGCGCAGTGTAGGGAGACCCCCCACAAGGTGGACCGACGACATAAAAAGGGTCGCCGGTAGCCGCTGAAGCCAGGCGGCGCAAGATCGGGCCTTGTAGACATCATTACGTGAGACCTATGTCCAGCAGTGGACATCCATCGGTTGAAGCAACGACGACGACGATACTTACATACAAAAACATAAATGAGGAAACATTTATGTTTTTGTTAATAATATTAACTTAGACATGGCAATTTGTCATATGTTAAACGAAAAATCTCAGAATTCATCAAGTGTTAGAATATTTTGTACATTATAAAACCAGAATATAGTCATAAATGTGTATTTCTACACTGTTCCTCGTACATTATATGAATTTAAAATATTATGTGGGTATATTAATCCCAAGTACTGTAGGTAACGCGAAAGGCAACGGCCAAATAAATATTCCGCAGTGTTTCTGCAGTCGCTGCAGCACGTGTGAGTTACGATCCTGACTAATGTAATAAACGTGCTACGATGACAAAAGTGGTAGTTAACTCTTATACTACTTTCGTGTTAAGGGAAACCATTGCAGTTTTTTTTTATAAAATACTAGCAATGCCCCTTGGTTTCACCTGCGTAGATACCGATCTCGAAGCAGTGGAAAGTCTACTAAGTCTGGACTATAGATTTACTTTTATTAACATAAAAGTTGTATTTCATTTAGTTTCCAATTACTTCCTTTCTGATTATTATAAACACACATTCATAATCAAACCAATATACATATTGTACTTTACAATGAATATGTATCTAACTAATATATTTTTAAATTCGTAGCATCATTTAAATAGAATATCCGACATTAATCAATTTAAAAATACTCTACAGGTATTGAAAGATTTATTTTCATCGATCTAGTAATTTTTAGCTTGATTACTATAAGGTAAAGTAAGTAGCAGCCCATTAACGTTCCACTGGTGGGCACAGGCCTCCTCACCCCGAAGAGCGAGGGTTTTAGAGCATTGATCCACCACTCTGCTCCACTGCGGATTGGCAGGCATAGTACACAAGTGTACTCTCTATTCCTTTACTCTCATAGTCCGATGTGACGGAAACCGGAGAGAGATCAGGCGCAGGATCGACGGCTTGACGTGCTCTCCGAGGCACAGGGGTGGAACACACCGCCATCTTCCCAACTTCGGCCGACCCAGGACTCAAACCCAGGACCTCGGCAGCCATTCGGGATAGGCCAACACACAGTTGCCCATGTGTAAAAGACGAAAGCCCATGACGAAGATCAATCCGTACCAAATTGAAAGTCTGACCCGAAGACTTATAAATAGTCAAGGCAAAGGAAGTATTTAAAATGTATAGGTATATCGGTGGTTATCATTGGTATCCTTGGAATAAGAGGTAACTCACCAGTAGCAGGCCCAGTTATAAGCGCGCTACAATTTTCTTCAATGTCTTATTTTAATCATTTAAAAAGTATTTTAAAGATATTTAAATAATCTTTAATAAAATATCACTAAATATGATAAGGATTAATACAGAGATTTGAATAATATGGTTTGATTACTGTCGGTTTTTTTTATTAACTTTTAAGATGTAAATAAGTAGTTATAGTGGCATAACTACTGTAATTAGAAAAGGTATTGCGAATTTTTTTTATAAATATCAAATTATTCTTTAATACAGTAGAATATTTTTTTGTTCTATCATCAATATTTTGCGAAGCGCACTTGGGTTACATGAATGCATTTTTATTAGAGATCCCTATTTAGCTAAAGTAAGCTATGCCACTCCGTGAAAACACAGCTTTCTAATAGTGAACAAATGTTTTAAATCACTCCAGTAGCTTTTGTATGAAAACATTACAAACATACATACAAAAACACAAATGTTTCCTCCTTATAATATTAGTTTAAATAAGACAACATTTCATTTATGTACTCGTTAGTGTACATCATACAAAGTAATAAAAAGCAAAGGTACAAAAAGTCGCTCTTATCGCTAACCAGCGATTTTTTCTAGAAAACCTTACCTACCTTAATATTATGTAAATGTGATGGACATTCTTATTATATATTACTAGCTGAACCCACGACTTCGTCTGCGTGGAATATTTGTTGGTTTTCATTAATTTAGACAAATTATTTTACAAATAAGAAACATACGTGTAACACCTCTGCAACCCCCCTTGCGGGTGGAATTTCGTAAAATTCGTTCTTAGTACTCTACTCGTAAAAAGGGAATAATCCTACCAAATTTCAAGTCTCTACCTAGTCAGAGATATCGTGATGAGTCAATAGATACCTGGATATCTCTTATATATACATATGTCGGAGTGCAAGAGTCTGTGGATCGCTGGTCCGTGTGTAATAGGCTGTGGAACGCTGGTGCCATTTGTGTATCGGCGTGGGGGCAGAGTCAATAAGTGGCAGTCCGGCGCGTCTCTCGGCAGTTCTCGAGTGGCGGTCGGCCGGAGTGGTCGACTATTGAAACTGTCGCGTTCCTAGCTATTATTGTTAATGAGTTTGTGTAAATTGATATCGGGAACATTAAGTGATTGAACATTATAATCCGAGTTAATTAACAAAGTGTTTGATTGCACCAACATTACCCACGAACGCCCACAGAATAAGAAATTAAATAATGGATCCAATTAATAACGATGTCGGCGGAGAACCCTACGCCCCTGTGCTTTATGCTTCTCCGTTCTCTGTTATTCTCCGACACATATATAATGTAATACCAGGCATATTTTGAGAAACAATTCTATCTATATCACTAAATATATTGCAAAATGGACAAGCAAGTTCGAATTTGCAAGACTACTTTACATCAGCCGTCTCACAAACAACTTCCACCCCTTCCAAGTTTAAAACTAATGCGTCAAACGTGTGGAAACTGTTAAACGAGAGAAAGGGGTATGTTATTAAATTAAAAAGATTCCCTCCTTTATTATTCCGATAACAGAGAAATAGTCACTAACGCCAATCACTAAATACTTTTCTAAACTAATATTATAAAGAGGAAACATTAGTGTTTTTGTATGTATGTTTGTAACGTTTTCACACAAAAACTACTGGACCGATTTCAAAATTTTTTTCACCATTAGAAAGCTGCATTTTCATTGAGTGACACAGACTATATTAGTTTCTCAAAAAAATAGAGATCCCTAGTAAAATGCATTAATGTAATCCAAAGTGTGAAAATATTGGTCACAAAAAATCTGTCATCCCGTGCACTTAGGAAATTATTGATGATAGAACAAAAGAATGTTCTAGAATATTGTAGAACGTGTTAGTATCTATAAAAAAGTTTAAGCTACCATATATCCAACTATTTTAGTTATGCCACTATATATACTTATTTACTTTTTAAAAGTTAACAAAAGTGCCGACCATAATCAAACCATATTATTCCCATCTCCATATTAATCCATATCATATTAAATATATTTTATTAAAGGCCGTTTCAATAACTGTCAAAAACATTTTAAATTATTAAAATATGGTATTCCGTTCAAAAGATATAACTAATTGAAAAATGTCAATCTATGAAAATAAGTTCGACTTACTTAAAACAATATGGTCTTAGCGTGTTACTAGTGTTAGCGATCATTATTATTTTATTTTTGAATTGCTATTAAATTTCTACATTTGTTTATTATGCTGAGGTTTTTGTAATTATATCAGTGAAACGTACATTTTGGAAATTCTCAAATTTAATCAAAACATCTGTTTAGTCGTTGTTATCACGATGATTGTGATTGGTGGACTTATTATTTTTGAGTGGATCGTTTCAAAAAACGTAGCACAGGAGAATGAAGGAACATTCGCCTATTGACAGTTCTTAGTTTGTATCAACATTAATATTGTGTTAAAAGTCATTGAAAGTGTGTAATATAATCAGAATAGTATTACTTAAGATAAAAATTTGTGAGCGAGTTTAAAACTATGCAATCGTTGCTATTCTAGTAAGTTAACCTCTTGTTTCTACACAATATCATACCGGAACATAAATCTTTCTCGGCTGTATGTCTATGCTACGGTTTTGTATAGGTGATAATTTTGACGGATGTTAAGAGAAAAATTAGGTAAAATACTCGTAGGCTTAGAGGGATGTTTGTTTGAGAAATGACGAAAGAGAAATTACCAGTAAAAAAATCCGCAAGGCAAAGAAACGCAGGGAAAAAGCTTTGCGTCAGTTCCCTGGAAGCGTGTGACTAATGCGTCCCGTTTAAACGAGGGTAAACTCTTAGACTGTTAACTTAAGACTGTTCCATTTATTAACATTTCCGTAAAGACTGTTATTTATTTGTTGTATTCCCTTAATTTCTTTATAAAAAGAGACTGTAACAAACGCTGATTTTTTGTTTACATCTTTTGTATAAGTAAAGTAAGTAATTAGCATAACATTGCTCAGGCCACCTCACTCACAGTCAAGATCATTTTTAGAATATCCACCCACCACGCTGCTCCATTGTGGGTTATACTTCACAAAAGATATAGAGAAGGGATAAATTTGGTTAGCAAAACAGCCCGTTATAATGACCACGCTCTGATCCATAAGTGGCCACTGTGGAGGCGACCCGTCCTCACCTGGAGCAATGGCTTTTCAGGGGGCATGGAACGCTTTCCTACAGGCTGGTGCGGGTTTTGACCGGTCATGGTTGCTTTGGAAATTTCCTGCGCCAAATTGGCCAAGAGGAGTCTCCTCGTGTGGTGCGGTTATCGACTCAGCACATAGCACTATGGTAGAATGCGCAGACTGGGGACCTCATCATCACCGCTTGGTGGCGCTGATCAGTGGGGAACTCTCGCTTGAAAGCAATGTAGGCGCGATGCTGTTAAGTGAGATATGTAGGGCGGAAGGGGCCTTCTTGTGCGATACTGTATCTCCCTAAAGGAGGCCCACGAGCGAGATAGGGAGAATGCAGTAAATGCTCCTTCTCACCGCCGAAGGAGGCGGGATACCAGGCGGCGCTTGTTTGCGCACCTGCTCTCGCCTCCATAAGTCCTCAGTCGGACTCATCTGGGGCACCAGGGAAGAATGCGCAAGCTGAACCTCTGGTGTTTCACTTACGGATGAAGAGGGTTCCGCTGGGTTTTAGTGGGTATTGGTCTCCTCTCTCGCCGAGTCCCACACTGCTGACCCATTCAGTTCGAGGTAGTGCGTAAAAACATTTCCCAGCGCTAAAATAAAGCCCGTTACAATGAGCCAGCCTTAAAAGATAGCCATGTGCTATCGATCATATTTTTTTAGAACTTTTAAATGTTAGGGTTATTTGAGATCTGAATTAATTGGGACAATCAAATTTTGTTGAAGTATTAGATTGCATATTGACTATTGCGGAAGTATCAGTGTTGTTGCGATTATATTTTTAAAAGAAGATTGTCAATTAAGTATTGTGGAGGTATCTGTGTAATGTTTAATGAGATTTATTTTTAAATGATTGCATCATGTGGCGGCAAAAGCTCTCATTGGTGTTAAGACGTAATTACCTAATTTGTGAAAAGTTATAAAAGGTTATATATCGTAGAAGTCAGTTTAGTTCTCAGTTTTAATCAACGTCAGCTACCAGTTATAGTGTTTTAAGATAATTGTGTTAGTAAATTGGGCTGCTCTGCGATACAAAGCTAAGAGTATTTCTCTAATTTAAAAATCTTGTCTTATTAATCTGTCATTATGACAATAGTGTTTTATGTTAATGGACGTTGATGACGCAATTGTATGTGTATGTTAATAATAACATGAATTTAAAGAATAATTATTGAGTTTCTTACTGGATTCTTTTCAATAGTAAATACATTCCGAACCGGTGGTAGGGTCTTTGACGAATATTGGAAGAGAATACAGCTTTTCAAAATTGTGCATTTAGTATTTTATTTATTCGGCCATCCCATCGTAAAAGTGAACAATTACATCATCCATAATATTTGCGACACTTTAACCGTTTACGTAGCAGCGAAAGCTCTGAAAAAGTAACAATCCGACTTTGAAAGTCTTCGTTGTTGCACAGCTGTTATTGATCTTAGCGTAATGATATATAGCCTAAAGCCTTTTTCGATAAATGTGCTATCAAACACTAAAAGAATTGTTGTTTTCAAATCAGTAGGTCTTGAGATTAGCGCGTTTAATCAAACAAACAAAGTGATCAGCTTTATAATATTAATACAGATGTGAATGTGTATAGATTAGGATTTCACTCAATCGCTTAATACATAGGATACTCTTTATCTTCGTATTGTAACTAACTTACTTTGAATAGGTTTAAATAACACAACTTTGCTATTCCTATAATCCAAAAAATGAAAAGTTTTAGTTAATATTTATGACTTTCCCAAAAATAACAATTTTTCCATAGTAATATTTACAGCCTAAACTTCTATAATTAAAAACAATTACTGTTGTTTTACAACTTTATCTTCGGGTTTTATTTCTTCACAAAATTATGATGTAATAACTTTTTCGATGATAAGAAAACTCTTTAATTACCCTTCATAACGAAAACAAACGAAGGCAAATCGTGTTGCTTTACAAATCGAGTTTTCGTTAAAAATATATAGATATATTAAAATTACTTTGACGAACAACTAATTAACTTCAAACACATAAGACTATTATTATAAATGCGAAAGTATCTCTGTCTGTCTGTCGCACTTTCACGTCAAATCTGCTGAACCGATTTAATTGAAATTCGTTACATAGATAGTCTAGAGCCTCAAAAAGGACTTAATCTACTTTTTAATGCGAAAATAGGATTGTAAGGGATATAAAATTCGTCATTTTTAGAGCTAACAGCTGGAAATTTATTTTATATGCTTTTGATTCTATATAAATAAGTATTCTTCAAAGTTTGAATATCCTCAAGGGTATAATTAAATGAAACTTGGTTTGCAGATAGTCTAAAGCCTCAGAAAGGACCTTGGCTACTTTTTAATGCGAAAATAGAATTATATGACATGAAAGACTCATCATTTTTAGAGCTACTAGCTGGATACTTATTTTATAGGCTGATGATTCGATATAAACAAGTATGATATTCAAAGTTTTCAAAAATTTTGCAAACTGAATATCCTCAAGGGTGTAAATAGTACTGCACCGATTTAATGGAGATTGGACCTCATGTCTGTAGCCTGTTAGGCTAACTGACTACTAGAACAATGAGGCAGTATAACTTTGTAGTGAAACAAGCTTTTTACAGTATTTATATATATGTCTCTCATCTCTATAATATAAAAATGAATCGCCAAATGTGTTGATAAGCGCATAACTCAACAACGCCTGGATTAATTTTGACAATTCCGTTTTTTTTTAATATTCGTTAAAGTCCAAGGATAGTTTTTACGGCGAAAAAAGTTCGAATAATTGCAAGGGAAAACCCTAAAAACAGCCCTTTTCTGTTTTTCATACAAATTGACCTTTATTGCTATTCAATAAAGTTCATAATAAATTACAAGTACTCACTGTTGTCTAAGCAACGTAGGTGTATTCCTAACATCAAATAGTCAATTGCACTTTGTTACTGCTGCACAAAGTTCAAAATCAATTGTATAGTCACAACAAAGTAAAAGCTATAGATATTTAGTACCACTGTAATTTCATTTCGGAAATCAGTCATGAATCTGAAATCTACCACATACCAAATCTTTTTATCAGAACGAAGTCTGTTGGGTGTGCTAGTTTGTAATATAATTAGCTAAAATTATTGAAAATTCTACCTAAAAACACTATTCCATGTGGACGAGGGGACAGCCAGTAAGATATAAAACCGTAAAATTTGGACACAATTCCGATTTCTGGCTGGGAAGCAGTACTTCTTTGGTAGTATGGTAACTAGCCACGGCCGAAACCGAAAAAGAAAATGCAGATTCTTAAATTTTCCTTTTTTAGAACTCGCAGCACTGCATGAGCAAGGCTTCAAGATATATGTATAGATAGAACAAAACCCTAAACTACTCGTCTCATGCCTGGAATGTTTTGAAAAATGCTATAACACTGATAAGGCTCGGACTAAAGAGCACTCTGAACGACGTCTCGAGGATGTTGCTCACTGCAGCTTCCCATGAAAGGAAGAAAATAGGTCATGTATGCACTCTTATAGTACTTTCCTTTAAGTTATAAAGCTGAATACTTAAGATTGCATTCGCTATTTTTCTTTGTTTTACGTACCTGTTAGTTAAGAGAAGTATGATGACCAAAAAAACGTGGATTCTTATTAAGAATCACTGTTTCAAAACCTGAACAGACACCATAAAATTCTCTTTGTAAAAGTTGTGCCTAATGCAGTTGTGCTTTTTAGGAAAATATGTATAACTGGAAAAAGTTCTAGGCAATGTGTCGCCTTCCAAATCGCATTGAGGCGACGTTGTGGGTTTTTACGCCTAAAATCCTTTCTTTGTTTCCCGCAGTGAGACATATAAAGCTGCTACTTACCTTGCCCATAATTCTATATGAATTTCTAATATATATTAAAGACCACTATTTTGAGTGAGCTATGTTAATGATAATTAAATTCATTAAACTCCTAAGATGTCTGCCTTTTAAAAGTAAGGTAAGTAGTAGTCCATTAACGTCCCACTGCTGGGCACAGGCCTCCTCACTCATTTGAGAGAGGGTTTTTAGAGCATGGACACACCACGCTGCTCCATTGCGGTTTGACAGGCATAGTAATACCCGACTAAGTTTGTTGTGGGTTCTTCTCGGATTCTTCTCGGATCGGATCTCGGCGCGAAGGAACCCTCGTAATTTTAGATTTTAAGCCGTTCTTGAGTACCATCATCAGACGCATATTAGAATCAGAGTGTGGAAAAAAAATATAATTTGACGATTCAAAAGTGCTGTAATATGCCTACATGCATAAAGATATTTTTAAGATTTGATTTGGTTTAGTACACAAGTGTACTCTCTGTTCCTTCACTCTCATAGTCCGACGTGACGGCAATCGGACACGAGCGGAGAGAGATCAGGCGCAGGACCGACGGCTTAACGTGCTCTCCAAGGCACTGGGGTGAAACAAACCACCAACAACACAACTTTGGGCAAATATTGAGCAAATTCAATCGATTTTGAATTCGGGACTCGAACCCAGGTCCTCATATCTGTAATCGAATATGCTAACCACTAAACCAATGAGGTAGTTAGTTCTTTTTAATCTCCCACTAAGTCTCTGAAATCTAATGTTTTACATTTGCATAAATATAAACAAGACTTAAAAAATAGTTTGCCAAAGAAGTTTCACTTCTGCGATGCGTACTTTGTACGCACGCACTTTTATTTGTGACAAACTTTTTTATACCTTGAAATACAATTTTTTATTTGCAATGTAATTGAAACGAAATCGGAGTAGGGCATTAAATTAGTTGAAACAAAAATCCGACGTAGCACTTACGTAGCAACGTAGCACTCGTAGTTTTCGTAGCACTATATATCCGTAGCAGACATGGCCCAAAGGACTCTGAAAATACGTTTATCTCTCGCAAGGGGACAACCGGATAAATTATTATTTGTTGTGTAACCGGATACATTATTCTAACATTGTTTTCAAATAAAACCGGATAAATAAATTATATAATGAAGTAATTATACATTTTAACGTGAAATCGTCCACAATTAATCGTGAAAAATAAACGTGATCGAATCAGAAATGAAGAGATCTATAGTAGAACCAAAGTCACCGACATAGACCTGCGAATCGCGAACCTGAAGTGGCGATGATGGACGTTGGGGGCCGAAGGTGCTGGAGTGGCAACCCCGCACCGGACGGCGCCGTGTAGGGAGACCCCCCACAAGGTGGACCGTTGACATAAAGAGGGTCGCCGGTAGCCGCTGGAGCCAGGCGGCGCAAGATCGGGCCTTGTGGACATCATTACGTGAGACCTATGTCCAGCAGTGGACATCCATCGGTTCAAGCAGCGACGACGACGACGACGTCCATAATTCCAAATACTAAAAATGAACATGAATAAAACGAAAGTGATGCTCAATATCCACGTTCCGCAAACCAATCATCGTTGAGAGGTCGGCATTCGTAGACGAGTATACATACCTGGAACATATAGTCCAGCTAGGTAGGTCCAGTTACGAGAAGGATGTCAACCGCCGAATAAAACTATGGAAATCCAATTCCCTTGAGTCCATGAAGACAAAGCTCTTCGAAAAGTGCGTGATGCTAGTAAAAATCTACCGTTTCGAAACTATGTGCCTCATGCGGAAGTTCAGAGTCATTCAGCGGGTGATGGAAAGGGTTATGTTCGAAGATTCTCTACGCGATCAAATCAGAAATGAAGAGATCTGTAGCAGAACTAAAGTCACCGACATAGCTCTACGAATCGTGAACCTGAAGTGGCAGTGGGCTGGATACTTAGTCTGACAGACCGATAGATATAGGCCTTGTAGGCTTCATTTCGTGAAACTTATGCCTAGCAGTGCTCATGCATCGGTTGACGCGACGACGACGACTACGACGACGTAGATAACTTTGAAGTGAATTTCAGTATTCTTTATTCTTACATTCTTCGCTTTATTGCTTTTCTAATGAAACCAGATTAGTACATATCAGTTGGTTAGTTTCTAAGTCAATAATGGGCATAAGTAGAAACACAGGAAAAGTTCAGCAAGTTATTAAGAACTTTGGGTTTCACCACATTATTCATTTTCAACTACTATAATGAAATATACTAAATAAACATGAGTTGAAATGGTATATAACAAGTTATTGTGATTTCCGTCACGTCTCCATTCGCATTCAACGCGCTCGGGAAATGTATTAACCCCAGATGTCCTCCCCAACCTACTTTGAGAAGTTTCCTTCTTTCTATTATATATCACTTAAATGCAATTCCTTGTAAACTATTTATTTAATGTGTTTAAAGCTGTTTATGTTAGAAACGAAACACATTACGTGACGGCCTCATTGCCGCAGTGGTGTGAATACTTGCTTCTCTAGTTCGATCCCCGGTAAGGCGAATTTTAGAAATTTGTATTTTCTAATAATGTCTGGACTGGTGGGAGTTATCACTCTACCAGCAAAGACGTACCGCCAAACAAAGAGATTTGTACTCCGGTACGAAGCTGTGTAGAAACCATAGGTAGGTATATCGCCACTTACCTGAATAGCGCGCTTCCATCTTAGACTGTATCATCACTTACCATCAGGTGATATCACAGTCAAGCGCTAACCTGTCAGCAACTTGACCCGGGATTCGATCCCACAGCCAAACAATCTGACTACAAGACTAATTAGGTAATTGTAATAAGTATAAATAGACTTTGTTTTTCATCAAGTTTCAATTCAAAAGTATACTCAGAAATAACTTTTTAGCTTTTCGTTAAAATGTTTTAAGATGTTAACCAAGTGTTTATTTTGAATTAAGTACCCGTAACTAATTTAAAGCCGTTAAAAATAAGACTTCTTAGTGAAAACTTGTTTCTTTCGTGTAGAAAAAGTTTTAGGGCCGATATACGTGATATGTGACCGTGTCACTGGCATACAAATATCCATTTATATTTGTTGAAATTCGTCTTTGTTATATAAAGCCTTAGCTCGTCAAAAGAAAACATCTCTTTGTTTTCTTTTTAAGTAACATTTCCTCAAAAAGGTAAAAAATAATGAGTAATTTATCCGATGTAAATAGAGTTCAATACAGTCGCTCGTCCCGCCCCGCACGCGACACACGCACCGTTTGTAACGGTAACATTGTAAGTGCTTTATTTTTGTGGTGTGTTTATCTATCGTGTGGTGTAATTTCTACGCATATTTAGTTACTGTAGTTACCAAGAAGTGAAATAAATAATACACATTAAAACTTAAAACGAAAGAGATGCTTATATTTCTGATTGCCAAAGTTGAGACAGAACTATTATATTATGTCAATCAGTAGTTGACAATGGCAATCGAATTCAAATCGGCCACATTAACCGGAAATTGATATAATAATACTAATTTCAAAAGAGAGCCGCCAAAATGCCAGTAGTTAACTCGGACAATTTAAGGGATAAAAAAGTATGCGTATAACATATATAATGATAAAATTTCAACAGAAACGCGTAACCATTTCGATGAAAGCTCCAATTATCGTTATATTTCAATCAATTTATACAAAACCTTGATGAATTATATATTTGATTCTTCCTCATGAATAACTCTTTCTATGAAAGGAGAGAGGGACGTCACGGAGGACTTTGTTTTATAATATAAAAGGAATTGAGCATCTCAAAGAACATCCCCGAGGGCTTTGTATCCCAACCAACATTGATAGTGATTAGTGAAGCTGTACAAATAACTTTGTACAAGTAATTACAATAAGTATTGAACTCGTCTGATCTCGGATTAGTGTCACGTGTCTTTCTTATATTACGTTGTACAAGACGGGCCCCTAATTACACGAGGCATAGCAAGACCCTTAATGAAGCCTGGCTTATATTCACTTTGCTGACAAAAGACAGCATATGAGATATATAAGATATTAAAGCCAGGGATATTAAACAGGGATGTGCGACTAATTCGAATTTACGAATTATTCGAATGTTAATATTCGATTCAAATAATTCGTATTTTTTTCGATATAAACGTAAACTATTTTAGTGAATTTTCGAATATTTTCAATTCAGGGTTTCTTATGTACAATATTCAAATAGAATTTAACAGTCGAATATCTGTCGTTGTTTCGACTACTTACATAATAAGGAAATTATAATTTGGTAATTTTTATCGTAGTGAATCGAAGCCAAGACCTCTACGAACAAAGCAAGCGCTCGTACCATCACGCCAGTAAAGCCTTCGTTGATTAAAGCTAACAAGCCCTTTGTTATTGCTAAATAAATAATCGGACCGGCCCTAAAAATATAAAACGTCCATTTTCGCTTGTGTTACAACAAAACCCTAACCTGTAAATGATATTTAACAAAAGGTATTTTATTGCATTGAACACTGTAAGCCAAATCGTCAATACAATTTAATTTTCAGAATTAAATTTCCACAAGGTGAACACATACTACGTTACATCGTCCTTTAACAACGTTTAGTAATGGTACGGGCGTAGGGTTGGCACTCTCATTTTATTTATTAATTCATTCGTTAAAAAGTTAAATTTATATATCGGTCGTCGTATATTTATATATATACATACATATAAATATATATATATATATATATATATATATATATATATATATATGTGTGTGTGT